>ML101720.1:6046-64627 GCA_003697995.1 Taxidea taxus jeffersonii
GATGGGTTTTGTTTTTTTATCCATTCTGAAACCCTGTGTCTTTTGATTGGGGCATTTAGCCCATTTACATTCAGGGTAACTATTGAGAGATATGAGTTTAGTGCCATTGTATTGCCTGTATGGTGATTGTTACTGTATAATGTCTCTGTTCCTTTCTGGTAATACTTTTAGGGTCTCTCTTTGCTTAGAGGACCCCTTTCAATATTTCCTGTAGAGCTGGTTTGGTGTTTACAAATTCTTTCAGTTTTTGTTTGTCCTGGAAGCTTTTTATCTCTCCTTCTATTTTCAATGATAACCAGCTGGATAAAGTATTCTTGGCTGCATGTTTTTCTCGTTTAGTGCTCTGAATATATCATGCCAGTTCTTTCTGGCCTGCCAGGTCTCTGTGGATAAGTCTCCTGCCAATCTAATATTTTTACCATTGTACATTACAGACTTCTTGTCCCGTGCTGCTTTCAGGATTTTCTCTTTGTTGCTAAGACTTGTAAATTTTACTATTAGATGGCGGGGTGTGGACCGATTCTTATTGATTTTGAGGGGTGTTCTCTGCACCTCCTGGATTTTGATGCTTGTTCCCCTTGCTATATTAGGGAAATTCTCTACAATAATCCTCTCCAGTATACCTTCTGCTCCTATTTATCTTTTTCTTCTTCTGGAATCCCAATTATTCTAATGTTGTTTCGTCTTATGGTATCACTTATCTCTCAAATTCTCCCCTCGTGGTCCAGGAGTTGTTTGTCTCTCTTTTTCTCAGCTTCTTTATTCTCTGTCATTTGGTCTTCTATATCACTAATTCTTTCTTCTGCCTCATTTATCCTAGCAGTAAGAGCCTCCATTTTTTATTGCACCTCATTAATAGCTTTTTAAATTTCAACTTGATTAGATTTTAGTTCTTTTATTTCTCCAGAAAGGGCTTTTATTTCTCTGGACAGGGTTTCTCTAATATCTTCCATGTCTTTTTCGAGCCCGGCTAGCACCTTGAGAATCGTCGTCCTGAATTCCAGATCTGACATATTACCAATGTCTGTATTGATTAGGTCCCTAGCCTTCGGTAGTGCCTCCTGTTCTTTTTTTTTGTGGTGAGTTTTTCCGCCTTGTCATTTTGTCCAGATAAGAATCCGCTGTTCTCCTTGTTAAGTGAACTTAGTCTTGGCTGGATTTCTTATTGATCTTCTGGGGGAGGGGCCTGTTGTAGTGATTTTCAAGTGTCTCTGTCCCAGGCGGAATTGCACCATCCTTACCAGGGGCTGGGCTAAGTAATCCTCTCAGTTTCGCTTTTGGGAGCTTTTGTTCCCTGAATGCTTTCCGTAGAGTTCCGGAGGACGGGAATGAAAATGGAGGCCTCCCAATCTCCGGCTAGGAGGAGCCGAGAGCTAGGGGCCCTAGTCTTCAGTGGGCCTTCAGAGAAAAGCGCTTAATTACTCCCATCTCCCCATCCTCCGGCCACGCTTGGAGAAAATCGTGCCTAATCAGTCCCGTCTCACTGGCTTCTGGCTGTGCTCCGAGGTCACCCAGCCTGTGACCAAGCGTCTCTGTCCCTGTCAGCGTCCCACCTGGAGTCTCCGAACCCCATAGATCCCTGAGCTCTCCCAGGTCGGAGTCTCCCTGGATCTTGTGGGGACCCCTCGCACAGAGCACCGGCCCATGTCTCAGACCCCGGCCCTAGGAAACCCCGAGTTGAGAGCTCACTCCTCGGCTCTGTCTCCACAGCCGGCTTCCCTGCTCTAATACCTGTGAGCTCTGCGACACTCAGACACCCCCGATCTTTCTGTGACCTCGTGGGACCTGAGTCCACGCTGTCCCCGTGAGGTCTTCACCCCAGTTTAGCCTCTGGAGCGATGTCCCTCCATGGAGCAGACTTTTAAAAGTCCTGATTTTGTGCTCCATTGTTCCGCTGCTTGCCGGGAGCTGGCCCCTCCCCCTGGGGTCTATCTTCCCATTGCGTTGGATTCACTTCTCTGTTGGTCCTACCTTTTAGAAAGTGGTCGATTTTCTGTTTCTAAAATTGTTGTTTTTCTTCTCTTTGATCTCCTGTTGGATTCGTAGGTGTTCAGAATGGTTTGATAGGCTATCTAGCTGATCTCCTGCTGCCTGATGTCATCTCAGCCTGCTACTTCTTCGCCATCTTGACTCCCTCCCTGGAATTATCTAAATTCTAAGAACAAATTTTAAAGTCACAGATTATAGCCATTATAACTATTTGAAGCTCTGCAGCTCTAGTCCCAAAGAAAAAACTCCTACTAAATTTACTCATATTGGACTTTAGAATTATATATTAATTATATTTATATTGAGATTAAAACTACTTTGTGCTAGTATCTTTCTCTTAGAAAACTGCCTTTTACAGCTACACTGAAACTTTTTTTTGAAATTTCAAAATTTTATTTGTACTCAAAACAGAAGTATTTCCAATATCTTATTATTTTTTTTTTTCAAGTTCAGAAATTGTATTCTTAAGTCTTGATAAAGTTTTAGGTACATCTAACCTGATTTCAAAAGTCACTTCCTCTCATTTGTTGCAAGCAGGGGGACAGGCCTAATAGCATAGAACTTCACATACTACCAGAATTTCTTCTTGAAGAGTTGTAGTAACCATTTCCCTTTGTTCAACATAGCATCCTACACTGGTAATCAGCATTTTTTTTTTTTACAATAATGATATGCCTTTATTAGCTCAGGAATATGCAGATACATAAATAGACAGATTCATTTTAAGTATTTGGGACCGACTTTTTTTTGAAAAATTTATTTATACAAATGAATCATATAAAAAATAAAACTGGTGGTTTTATCCAAACAAATTGCTACACTTTTTTTTTTTTAATTCTCTAACAAACATGTCCCATTCTTTTCACTGTTCCTCCTCCTGAGAGATGGTCTCTCACTTGGTGTTTTCTTTGCTTTATGCCATTCATCAATGTTTTTCAAGTCTGTGGCCCTGGCTGCAAGCCAGTTTCCACATGGAGTATGAACACTTTAGTGTGAGGGAGAAACAGAACAACTCTTTTCTTACTCCAGAACCCATATCTTAATTAATATAAGGAAAAACTAAGTTTGGGCTTTAGCTATGCTGATTTGTTAATTCTTAATAATTGAGTTTTTAATTGAAACTTGTTTTTTCACATGATATTATTTATAATATACTTGATATAAAGCAGTATTTCAAAGGTAAAAAAAGAACACATCCACACTAATACATACATATAATGACTGGTGACAGAAAGATTTATTCTTGAATCCTTTCTCTACTCTGTGACCTTGATAAGTTATTCAACTTTTTAAAAGCTTTATCTGTTTAAAAAAAAAAAAAGATGATTGGTTGCAAAACTCAAAATACTTTAGGCAAAGTACCTACTGAAATGTGAGCACACTCAAATAATTGTTTTCTTTTCAACATGTAATTACTATTATTTTTTCTTGACCCATATTAAAGACTTATTTTAATTAAAATACATTCTGTTCAAAAGTGTTTACTGTTTTAAATTGTGTGACAGCCATCCTGGTGTTTGTTATCTCCTCATAATCATCTATACACAGACACACGCTTGTTTTGTTTTTCTTTGTAAACAACCATGTAAACACTTACCTTAGTATTAAAAAATTATCAAGTGACCCAGAGACTTGATAAGTCTGTTTTATGCTTATTATCACTGAATTATTAGTAATCCATTTAATCCCTGTGTCAAACTATTACCCAGACTTGGTGATTTCTGGGAATATGCAAAAGTCTCTCTCTCTCTCTCTTTTTTTTCCCTTCTTGTTTATTGAAGAGAGGGTGCAAATTAGGGAAAACTAAAATTCAAAATTTGATCTAAAGAAAATAACTAGATTTCTCATTTCTGATCTTCCATGTATTTTTTGCCCCTATAACATCAAGGAAATACTTAAGATTTAATTTCCTGTCCTATGAAATGGGAATAATAATATCTCTACCTTATGGTCTGGTAAGGATTAAAGGAGAGAATACACAAAAAGTGCTTAACACAGTGTCTGGCACATATTAAACACTTACAATTGGGACACCTGGGTGTCTTAGTCGTTAAGCGTCTGACTTCAGCTCAGCTCATAATCAAAGGGTCCTGGGATGGAGTACTGCACCCAGCTCCCTACCAGGCTGGAAGCCTGCTTCTTCCATTCCCACTCCTTCTGCTTGTTTTCCCTTTCTTGCTGTGTCTCTCTGTGTCAAATAAATAAAATCTTAAGAAAAATACCCTACAATTAATTATTATAATTTTAATAGATTTCTTAAAATTTTTTATTTGTGTGCTTGTTTGCCTGTTCATGAGAGAGAGAACAGGGTGAGAAGAGGGAGATATACAAGCAGACTCCATGGCGAGCATGAAGCCTGATGAGGGGCTTGATCTCAGGACGATAAGATCATGAACGGAGCCAAGATCAAGAGTCAGACGCTCAACTAAGCTACCCAGGTGTGCCTCTAACAGTTCTTGTTAATTTCATCAATTTCTTCAGTATCATTTGCTTTAATTCCTCATATAGCTTTTGAAATTATCAAAATAAAAATGTTGTGGTTCTCGTACATAGAACATGAAAAACTATAAATGAGGAGCCCTTGGCAAACATGTATCATTGATATGGCAATGTTCTACATGGAAAAAGACACTCATAGTTTATGCTTTATTTTTTTTCCTGATTAAATATATGATTTTCATGCTGTCACAGAACAAGTAGACCCACAGTTTATATGTTTAAAATACAGATTTGTGTTCATCCCATTTCCCAACTCAAATATTTAGAAGAGCCATTTCTTATGAATTTATCTAACATTTCTCTGCTAATACACAAAGATAACTATAAAATCAGAGCACTTTATTTATTTTTTCGAAAACCATGGTGCCTCCAAAGGAGGTTTTTCTCCTTCAATTTTAGTGTGTATCAGAGTCACAAGAGCTCTACAACAAACTCCATGTTGAAGAGAGAAGATGTAAACTGTTTCTCATACCCAGCAACTTGCTTTAGAGTCAAGAATCATAAAAGGAACTGGTTCTTAACTTGGCTCCTTAGAGGGAGTATTTGTATAAAGGGATGTGTGGCACAAAACTCAGAGTTAACTTTAATTGGGAAAAGAACCCATAGAATTGTATTTAGAATCTTAGCAATCCCGTAAACTTGAACTGTGGATTTTGAGCATTCTTTATAACTCATACTGAATACAACTAATAAAATGATCCCAAAATAAGAAAAGATATCACCTACTTATAAAGAGAAATGAAAACTGTTTTCAGCTGTCATAAAATTCTTGTCAGATATGCAGGCTATAATTAACCTGATATATGTATATAAGAATTGTTATAAAAGGTGTGATTGCACTGCGGATGAGTTATGTTGCTTAGCTAGTCATGAAAACATTGAAATTACATTTATAATATCACATATATTATTTGGAGCTCCATGATTTATTACCTAGTATTTATAAAATTTATGCCTGAGAGTCAACCAAAAAATGATATTTTCCTGTTTCATAAAAATCCATCTCTTTAACATATAAACTCTTTGGCACCTGAAGAGAGAAAGGGAAGGAAAACAAGAGAACAAACATAGGCTTTCTTTCATGCTGGAGTGGTTCCATAAGCTACATTCTATAGCAAGAAAAACAAAAGAGGCTCCTGATAAGTTTCTTCATCATTAATCTCTGTCTCCTTGCTGGTGCATAATCTATATGAACAGGGAAGGGTCTGGGGGTTTGTGGCAAGTATTAGGTTGAATTTCTCAAGGAAATAACTTTTCAGTTTATGTGTATGTCTTAATCTCTATAATAGAACAATTCTCTTTTTTATTAATTCTTAAAACTGTTTTATGACTTTTAGTGGCAAAATAATTACTTATTTTTTTCCATATCTATAAATGAGATGGCAAGGAAATTCATAATAAAAGAGAAGGAATTTCATCTAGGTTTACCTGACATAGACAAATTCTCCAATTCATTCTCTGCTCAGAAGGTGACATGTTTGTTGTTGCTTTTTTTTTTTTTTTTTTTTTTTTTACATAAATGAGATGATGTCCTGTGCTTCCAACCTTACTTCCAACTCAAACATACACTGAGCTTATCAGGCAGAGCCTTGATCTTTCTCCTGAATTCTGCCCTAATCACATCTTACTCCACTTTCCCTACAATTCATTGTTCTTTGATTCTTGGAACACATTGAGGTTTTTCCTTCCTTCCTTCCTTCCTTCCTTCCTTCCTTCCTTCCTCCCTCCTTCCTTCCTTTATTTCTCTATTTCTTTCTTTCTTTCTCTTTCTTCTTTCTCTTTCTCTTTCTTTTCTTTTCTTTTTTCTTCCTTTCTTCCTTTCCTTCCTTCCTTCTTTCTTTTCCTTCTTTCTTCTCAAATCCTATTTCCTCTGTCAGTCTGTTTACTAATTATCTTCCTGCCCTATTCCCTATCTTCAGGTTTCAGATTAAACATAACTTTCTCAGAAAGATTTCTCTGATGGGGCAAATATTATTTATGTTCAATAATTTTTGGACTTCCATTCCTTCTTACACATCTGGGGGATGCTTCCCATTTCTCTGAAGTTAGGCAGAACTAGTTATGACTAGTTCTAGCCAATGACATATGAACAGAAATGACAAATTTCTAGAATATATCCTAATCCCAGATTGTAGGCCCCCAGATGATGGATGGGTCTTAGCTACTGTGTCTAAATGCATCTTTAAATAGCCCTATAATTCTTTAAGCATAAAAAAGAGATGAATAAATGCATCAACTGTATAGGATAAAAAAGAATAGGATATGATACCCTGAATCCTAGAATACATTCATTTCCAGACTAATTTTTTAAAAATATAGGTTGATGTACATGCAATGAGAAGGTGTAAGACTAGTATGTTCTTAAATAGTTTATTACCCTCCCAGCCAACTATTTCTTTCTTCTTGAAAGTATTGACATTTTCCTCAACCATGCCATTATGCCTAATTTGCCATACAATAATTAAACATATACATTTGTTAAATGTGTATTATGTAAAAGGCACTCTGATGAACTAATGTGTATGATTTCATTTAGTCCTTATAGAAGCACCAAAAGAATGACACTTTTACTGTTTATGTTCTAGAATAAGGAAATAGAGATTACCATAATGTACAATGAAGAGTAACACCAAGATTTGAAATTAAATTCTGAGTGACTCTGAAAACCCAGTGTTTCCTTTAAATTATTGGCTAAATAAATAATGATAGTGGTTATATTGATAAACTGAGAAATGCTTTTTTTTTTTAAGCAAGAAAAGTCTTAATTTTCTTGAGGCTAAGTTGGAGACTTCAAAGACTCTTTCTAGGTAGACTGATCAACTAATAAAATGCTCTCTTGTTTGATACACTCATGTCAACTCCAACAGATCAAATTGTCTGTCCACATCTGATTTGGTACCAATAAAATGTAAATATAAGTAACTGGGAAATTTCTAAAAATTTAACTACTGCTTTTTATTATAAAAGTAATGAGTGAATAAAATAAACAGAAATATGGAAGGACAAATTTTGTTTTTGGAATGTTTGAATGGAAATGGATATTATAATCATTCTGATTTGATATCAATTAACCTAGGGTGCCTGCGTTAAAAAAAGGAAAGAAATTTATTTGAAGATTAACACTTTTCTTAACATTTTTTATTCTAACTAATATTTGTGAGAATAGATTTGTAGACTCAGTTGATTCCTAATGCAAAATTGGCTAGCCATCTAGCTTCTCTACCATTTTGGGGAATAAAAGGTCATGATCATTTTCTAGATATTATTCATTCTGAATAAATCTATTATAATTAGTAATAATAGACAATAGTTTCTTTCAAAATTATGTCATTCTTAATCTTTTCCCATTTTAAAAGGTTTGAAAGTTCATAGTGTTGGGATCATGCAGAACAAAGACATTAAGAATATTCAAATCCCTTAAGTGTTAGTTTATAGACACTGCTTAACAGTGTCCCACTTGCTTAAAATAAAACTTTCTTCAAAGTAGGAAGGATTCAAACCCTTGTTAAGTAAATCTTTCAATGAAGTTGTTCTGTAGTGTTTTATTTCTGGTTTTAGTGCAAATAAAGGGCTGTAGGCTATGTATTTTAAAATTTTTATTTTGCCTACCAAAAAAATCTTAACTGAATACTCAGTATGATTTGTATTATACATATACATTTTATATGTGTATCCATCAAATAGGAGAAATCTAATCTGTCACAGATATTTAAAGAAAAATATTACATGGTACAGTGAAAATAAGAATTCATAAAACCATTGCAAACTTGAGCTATAAGGACCTCAGGATCATCTGTTTATATCCCCTCACTTGGTAGGTGAAGCTCAGATTAAAAGGAGAGAATTAGCAGCATCACAATGAGAAATGAGACAAAGCAATCAAACAGAACTGGGTTGAAGTTCTACCTAGCAGATTGTTTAATCTGCTACCTAGCAAATTGTTTAAAGTTCTCTGCATTTTTCTCTATTAAAAGGCCTCGTGTGTCTTACATACAAGCTATTTTTAGGATTGAATATTAGGGTTATATAGTCATGGTATCAGGTTGAAATAAAGCTCAGAAAAAACACCCTAGATTCTAGCAAGTACTCAGGAAATAGCTGTAATTGTTTTTCTTACACGACCACCATCCTCATCCTCACCAATATCATGCTGTAGATACATAGCTAATTACTGAAATAGAGACAAATAGAAGGATCTTTCCTGACTTGTAATTTAGTGCTCTTTCAAATCTACTTTATAGAAGACTGAGCTTTTGTTGAATGATATGGCAGAAGCACAGCTTATGGGATTAATGAAGTCAGTCAGCCCGTAAAGGATAGGTGGACCTGAAAAAGAAGACTGAAGGCATTCCAGCAGGTGAAAATGAACAGGCTGGGCAGAGGTAACAGAATTCAGTGCTCAGAAAAGAAAGAAGTATGCTGTGTATAGACGGTAAGTTTTCCCGCCTGATTAGAAAGTTGTTAACTGCAGAAGAGGAAAAAAAAAAGTTTCTAAGTTGGAACTTGCCATTCAGGAATATTTGGATCTAATGCAGAACAGATAACAACAAAACATTGTTACAGCCTTTTAATTAAAGGAGTCACATGATGAAATCGCTCTATAAATTTGTCTGTCTGTTAGCAGTAATATAGTTAGAACATGGTGTGAGGAGACAGTGAAAACTACTATCAGACCCTTGTAATAAAGGGGTTGTAAAGACATGCAAAACCAATATTGTTTTACTTTTGGATATTTGTACTGAGTTACTGTTGTTGCTGTTTCCAGAAGAGAAACTAGTCACAACCCAAAGGCAAATGCCCACATTTCATACCTTTTTCTCAGTTGCACGAATGAAACCTCAAGTCTAGGACAGATGCAAAAGCAGCTCCAAATCAGGTTCAAAGATAAACTAGGCTTCATGCCCTTTTGAGAGCAATCACCCATGGAGGATTATTGGACGTTTTGGTAGGGCCTGAATTTGAACCAGGTTCCAAGGATGAAAGCCCACAGACTAATCTGCTGAGCTACCAAGCCCACTGTCGTGCAGGTTTATAGAAATCCTATTAACTGAGAGATTGAAGGCAAGGAAGATAAGATAGCAAGGTGTTAAAAATCAAGCTTCAGTAGTTTTAACAGAAAAGGTACTTTTGAACCATACTATAGTATACAGATAGGAACTAAACAAGATACACACACACACATACACACACACATATGATGTATGTGTGCATGTGTGTAACCATATACATGAAATTGTACATTTGAAAGATTCTATTTTGGGTGTATTAAAGGGTCTATAAAAATGTTCAATATATTTAACATGGAAATATTTATTTTAAGACTGGTGTTCATGTTGAAATCCATCTTCTTATTCTTATTCTAGCTCTTCTTGTTCTAGCTCTTCTATTCTAGACAACAATGGTGAGTATCACCAAACTGCTCTTCTATCTTGTGCTACTTAGTCCTACTAACAGTCTCAGGATCTATCATAATAGTGAATTTTATCTATCACTCAATATTTATATCACTCAACATTTATTTCTCTTCTGATTCTGAGAATACCTACCACAAACAGTATTTGCTGGTCATCATTCCAGAATAACTGAAAAGTAGCAAGAGAGTTGCTTTAACTGATCATTATGAGTTTAGATTTGCAAATAAGTTAGGCAACTAAGATCACAAAGAGATTTTGCCATACTAGGACATGGCTGGGCTATATTGGATAAATTATATAACTACAGTAGGTTTTGTTCTCTTACCCAGAAATTGAAGAGGTTAGATTGGATTTGGCGGCTAGCATCATTTGTTACTGTTCTAAATAATTTAAGATTCTATGATATTAAAATGGTTGGTCAATGAGAAAAAAAAAAAAAGAAAATTGAGGAAAAAAATCAAGGAAGTAAACCCTCCTAAGAGAACAGAAAGAGCTCATTAGCCAGGTGTCACAGGTCTGGAGCTATATGTCAATGTTGCCTCCAAGGAGTTAAGATGATGGGGATGGGGGTGGGGTAACATTGAGGAAATGACTGGACATGTCTGAGCTTTTAACATCACTTTGAATCTGATCAGACCAGATGGTATTTGGACCTCCTTCTAGCATTAACACATACTGATTTAATTATTCCTCTAAATTATTAAATTTTACATAGTTTGCAGTGTCTTCATGAAATCAGGTTGGAATCCTGATTACTAGATGACATAGAACATCTTTTCTGAACTTCGATTTCTTTTTCTGGAAGAGGAGTATACTAGTGCCTACCTTCACATGGGTATGTTGTAAAAAGCCTGGGAATTAAAGGGTATGAATGTGCTTTTTCTTCTATAAGGCACTGTAAATGATAAATGAAGGGAGATAATTATTACAGTTATGGTGATTATTAGCAAATGGACATAGAAATAGTAAGTTGATAGCAGATTTTTGAAACTTTATCTAATTTAAAAGATAACTATTTAGGATAAATGCATTTAGTTCCCCTAACTTGGAGGTAATTTTATCTTCATTGTGACATTAATTAAACATTTGTGGCAGGAAGAATTTCCTTTGCCATAAAGTCATGTTAGAAACAGTGTGCTTTTGGAGTTATATGGTTGGAAGCAAGCCAATTCTATAAATTTTGTAGGCAAAATAATACTAATAATAATATAAAGTAGACTAAAAAAGGAATAGCAGAAGTTTTCTAAATTTTATTTTTAAACTATAGCTATTGTGATATGCAGAAACATGAAATTTTATTCTGAGTTGTTATTGTTATCTTAAATGAGAAAGAGAAATGATGTTTTGTGTACTGCATTTTTCCCTGCATTTTTAACAGTCATATAATATTAAAACAGATGAACATAGGGGAAGGGAAGGAAAAAATAAAGTAAGATAAAAACAGAATGGGAGGCAAACCATAGGGAACAAACTGAGGGTTGTTGGAGAGGGTGTGGGAGAGATGGGGTAACTGGGTGATGAGCATTAAGGAGGGTATGTGATGTAATGAGCACTGGGTGTTATATGCAACTGATGAATTACTAAATTCTACCCCTGAAACTAATAGTTTACATGTTAACTAACCTGAATATAAATAAAATCTAAAAATAGTGATAAAAAAGAATTATAGGCAAACAACAATGGGATACACATTTATCCTGGATTATTGCAATGACCAAGGTATAAAAATCAGAAATTTTACATCTCAACATTTTAGGTATGTACTGTATGTATACTCTTCCCTTCTTCTGAGTATCTGCAGGCTCTGAACTCCAAGAGGGAAATGCTCAACTGAGAGCAGAAAAATGAAACCGAGCCAGGCATAATATGGATACTCTGTTAAATTCTTAAATTAAACTCTTAAATTCTTAATTTATAACTATTTCTAAGAGCCTACAGAATGAAGGGCATTACAGATACTTACTTCATTGTTTTTCAAGTGGGGAGTTCATCATTTGTTTTCATCACTGTATCCAGCCAGACTGATTCAAACCCAGAACTGTGGCTGTAAACTCATCTAGTCAGAATAAGCTTTCTACAAGTTCATCCTCACAGTATGTCATACTTGTGTAGCTTTCTACCTCCATGCTACTGAGCAATTCCTCAGGCTTGCTCCTGAGTTACTAACTGGAGCCTTTCTTGTTATTTAACAGGGGTTTTCCTTCACAGAGCCCTCTCTTCCTTTAACATCTTATTTCAAGAGTAGGATTTCAATTTTGAAAACAAATGTTATTCACACACTCTCAAATATTTTCATTGGAGGAAGGGCTCCCTATCTTCCATCACTAAGTTCCCTCTGTTGTTACCTTTGACAATTTCTGGGAACTTAGGCCCCAGGATGAAAATCTCTGAGTTAATAGATGATTTGATTAAAATTATGGCATTGATCACACATTTTAGAATGATGTAGACATAGCTTGACCTTCTTAGTTTAGGAATCTGCATGATAGAGGTAAACTTTTGAAAGACAACTTTTCATATTTTTATCACATAACATTCCCCAAACACTATCCATATGATGAAATACTGTAATTTATTTTGTTTTTCAGCCAAATATAAGTGTAAGAGAAAATATATCCCCTCCTCCCAATATTCCTAATGCATATAGGAAAGGTACTATTAAGTTATTTATGAAAGAAACCTACTATGTATGTTTAACCCTGTATTGCCTAAAACATTTAAATATGTGAAACTTTTCTCTAAGTCTCTAAAACCTCCCATAACACAGTGTGCAATTTGAGTTTGACGAGCACCTGGGAAAATACTCATCAGAAAGAGATAGTAGAGTTACTATTTGGGCATTTGGTTCTGGTAATATTTTCTTATAAATTGGGAAATGTTGCCTCAGTGTTCTGTAAGTCATCCTCACAATACCCCTTTCCAAATTTCTTCCCCATCCGAAAATTAGAGAATTTCTGGCTTCCTGCTGCTCACAGCATAATATTTAAACTCCTAACATATTATGAAAAGTTTTATATCTGATGTAAATTTACCTTTCTAACTGATTCTCCATGCCTCCCTTATCACAGAATTTAATGTCTAGTGAAATGATCTACTTGCCACCTGCTAAACACAGAATGCTCACTATGCATGCCATTTTTCTCCTGCATGGAAGTTTCTCTTTCTCTGCCTTTTCATCAACTTTTATCATTCTTCTAGATATAATTAAAATGTTACTACCTCTATAAAGATTCATTTTCTTATGGTTGTTAGGTCCTCTTTTGCTTCATTATCATTTAACATCTTCTTGGACCCATTTGTGTCTAATAATTTTAAAGAGTATGAAAATTATCTCTTTAAATGTCTTTTTATAGGGCCCCTGGGTGGCTCAATGGGTTAAAGCCTCTGTCTTCGGCTCAGGTCATGATCCCAGGGTCCTGGGATCGAGCCCCACATCAGGCTCTCTGCTCGGTGGGGAGCCTGCTTCCCGCCCCGCCCCCCCCACCTGCTCTGCTTACTTGTGATCTCTGTCAAATAAATAAATAAATAAATAATCTTTAAAAAATATCTTTTTATAAGTAAATCTAATCTAGACAAGTAAATCTAATCTAATCTAATAGAGTAATTGTTCTCTCTAGATGGAGACTTACTGACTGGGAAGGGACATAAAGGAATCTTCTGGAATATTTTTATTTATTTTTTCTTTTATAGATAGTGATTACATAGATGTATGCAAAAGCAAAAATTCACATTGTAAATTTAAGATTTGTTCAGCATATCTATTATTATTTATTGCATGCCACAAGAGCAAACTTTTAAAAATATGTACTGTCCTACTACTTTTTTAATCACAAGAGAGGAGAAAGTTTATTCATCTTTTTATGTCCAAATATATAGTGACGCCAGCACACTGGGGAGATGCATTCCCCATGCAAGATATGCATGGGGGTGAAGGAGTGAGTGATGGAGGAAACATGCAGCCCCCTTTCCTGGGTGCAGCCTTAGCTTTTCAAGAGAGGAACACATTTCAGGTAGATGAAGGCTATTTAGTTGGCTATAATTAGAACAATCAGAAGATAGAGATGATGGTATGTAGCTAATAAGTTTGCAGATGAGAAGACTGTATGAAGACTGATTAAGAATTCTGACTAGAACTTTAGAGCCTGGCACCATTTCAAAAACGTAGTTCACTGAACAGCTCAGCAAATTCTTGTGCGCCATATGTCTTCTATTTTCCCTCACACTTAAGACATTTCCCTAAAGTCTAATAAACAATGGATACATCCTTGAAGAATTATATATATATATATATATATATGTGTGTGTATACACACACACGCACGCGCACACACACACACACACACACACACACATAATTGACTCAGATGTTATTACTTAACATTAACTTCCAGCTGTATGTAACTTACAACTAGCATTAACTCTTTGCCCTTGAGAATTCCATGTTTGTTTGTTTGTTTTTCAAGTTACAATGTTAGGCAAAAAAGCAAGAGGAAAAATAAATTGTTATCTTAGTTAACATCTCCTGTTCCTACATTAAGACATATAAAATGTCTATTACAAGTCAGGGACTATGCTAGGATCTGGGCAAAAAATGGTGAGGAAAAGAAGACTCCTGACTTCAAGAAGTTATAGGCCAGCAAAAGAGTAAAAATTGGAAATAGCTTCCATTTATGGTTTTCTCTATGCTAACGATTTTCCATGCATTTATCTAATATTCATATCAGCCAAATGAAAAGAAGTATCACTACCATTCCCACATCAAAATGAAGAAGAGGCTCAAAGTTCACTTAGATAATAAAATTTCACATATATGATTTTTCAGTCTGTATTTGTCAAGTTCTGGAGAGGAGGAAAGAGATCATGCATGCTTCTGTTTCTTCCTTAGCATCTAGGGCAGGGCTGGGAACACAGTAGGATGTCAGCTATCAGTTGATTTACTGGGATGAGATCTGACCTACAATTTCTTTCCTATTATTGGGTAGCAGGAAAAGGTAGAACATTTCTCTCCATATAAGAGAGATACGACCATATTACAATCTATGGTTAACCCACCATTGTTTTCTTTGCTGTTGCACATTATTAAAGTTGTTGGAATATGGCATGGCTTAGGCCAAATCAACCAAATTTGTTAACTAACTATGTAACACGACTGCCCATGCTTCACTCACATTACTGTGGATCCAGTTTACTATTTTGCAGTGTCTGTATGCTCTGCTTCCAACAAACTGTACCAGCAGGACAGAAAACCAGCTGTTTCTAGGAGTTAAAGGGCCCTACTAATCCTTACCCAATGACTAACTGCTGCAAATATGAAAATTCAGCTCCTTTCCTCAAGGTAGGACCAACTTTTAGGTGTAACTCACTCCCTATAGAACCAGGATAAAGTTAGAACTTTACCTGAACTTCCATTCTTGATGGAACACATTTCTTCACTTCCTCTTCCCTCCACACCTTTACTGGTTTCTTACTAGAAGGAACTCTGCTAAATCATTTACACATGAAGATTCAGTTCAGTGTTTGCTTCTAAGAAAACCAACTGCAGGTAATTTGTTTAATCTATTTTTTTAGCAGTTTAGTAGCATATCAGGCAGGGTTCTCCAGAGACGCAGAACCAATGAGATACTTATAGAGAGAGTAAAATTTAATTTAATGAATTGGCTCACATGACTGTAGGGCCTGGAAGGTCCAAAGTCTATATGGCAGCCTCACAGGCTGGAAATTCAAATAAGAGTTTATTTTGCAGCCCTGAGTCTGAAATCCATAGGACAGGACAGCAGGTGGAAACTCAGGTAGGGTTTCTGTGTTACAGTCTTGGGGGAGAATTCCTTCTTGCCATGAAACCCAAGTTTATTTCTTAAGATCTTCAACTGATTGATGAGGCCTACCCACATTATGGAGTATAATTTGCTTTGCTTAAAGTCCAAGGATTGTAAATGTTCAATCACATCTAGAAGTTAACATCGTAGCAACATCTAAATTACTGTTTGACCAAACAGTGGGGCACGATAGCCTAGCGAAGTTGACACATGAATTAACCATCAGAAGGAGAGGATTTGGGAATGGTTAACCAGTCCTGCCATCAACTGGAGGAAACCATTCACGAGAACTCTGAAACAACCTAGAGTTTCCTTATGTAAACCTAGAGTTTTCTTTCTCATTTAGAATGGTCTTAAGAGTACCTTAAGAAGATAGATGAAGTGAAAAGCAGTATTATATTTGTGCCTCAACACTTCTGAGATACTAGGCTGGCACACAGATAGATTCAGAAGTCTAGACAGAAGTTGAAAGGTCCAAAGAATGAGCTTTATTAGGGGAACCAGAGGATAGGCCAATTCACATCCCCTTGCTACACACGTCCACAATAACGTGCACCTGTCTTTGACAGCACAGTTCTTAATTATACATTAATCTGTGTAATTATTTATTAACAGCTTTCTCATAAACCATTAGAATATAAGTTTCACGAATTGAAAGCTGCTTCTATTGCATTATTGGATCCACAAAGCTAGCAGAGTACCGGTACAATGGATGTTCACTGAATAAATGCCAATGGCATTAAGTTATTAGTGCAAGTGGTACCTCATTTATAACATTTACATATGTAACATATTAATTATATATAATAAATACATAAATATAAGTTTACATCTGTATGCAGGTGTATGTATACACACATTGCCTTATATACTTAATTCGTTTGTGGATGTCCTAAAAAAAATGTACTCAAACTTTATGCTTTTTCTGTTTTTATGTATATGATACTCTTTTTTTAGGGAAACTATCTCTCAGTTTGTCACACAATGAGATCCTCCTTGTGGCCTTTTTGTGAAAGATGAGGTAATATCCCACCTTTGAAATCATCTTTACGGTAAATATCTCAACATCAGTTTACTGTTAATAACTCCAAATAGGAAAAAAAAAATAAAATAGACAATCAGACAAGGGGACCTAAGCTGCAGAAAATAATTGGACTCTCTGAATTGTACCATTCTCAAGAGGAATTACCAGAGCACACTGTTTCTTCCCCAGACCATGCTGCGCATCCCTTGGAATCACTATAGAAGCATTTTATTGCTCATTAAATATTTTTAATGTGAATCCACTCTTGGCATTTCTATTTTATAGTTTTCCTCACAATCCTTCCCGTGTTGAATACCTCCTTCCCCACTATGTGTAATTTAAAAGAAATTATCTAAGCTTATTTCTCTGATTAAGAAAGCCTAATGCACAAACACACAAAGGATATGACCAGTGTAGCTCAAGTAGCTAATGAATCTGGCAGTTTTAAGCTCATTCCCAATAAAAATGGGCCCCACAAATCACTATAAAAAATGTGTTTTGTACCTCAAGAGCCATAATTGTCACGCATTTACAATTCATAAGCAGTGACTGCAGGGTGCTTACTCTAGTTAATCCTCCATAGAATAGTGGTTATTGATGCTGTGGAGAAGGGGCACAACAAAATCATCTGTCACTTGAAATACTCATTTGGGAAGTCTCGCACACTAATGAAATCCTGAAATGTAGCAATGGGAAGCCTGGATGCATTCTTCCCCCTAAACTGTAATGGTGACAAAGGTGTAAGTCTGAGATGCCCAGGCATAGCTTGGCACAGCTTGCTTCTGGTTTACTGACTCTAACATAGTAAAGAAAAAACATGCATTTGGATTATCAAAAAGCTTATATCCCAAGCCTTCACTGTACCTATCTGGACCTAAGCACATAGGACCTAGAGGAAGAAATTCGAAGAAGCTTCCTTGTTTTGACTGACTTGGTCAAATTGCAACTGGTATATGATAAATAGCTGACTTTATAATGATTTGATGAACATATTTAATATATTTACCATTTTTTTCACAAGGCAGAATACTTTATATGACTGTTAAATTGAAATGATTTCCAACTCTTAAAAATAGTATTTCAATAACCAAAACATGTAGATGACCCCTAAAGCCTGTAGCAAATGGCTATCACCTACATAATTGAATCTCTGGAATGTGAGGTTTCCCCTCTGGTAGGTCATGAGTTCTTGAAATGGGTTCGTGGTCTGTTTCCAATTCAATTTCTGTTTTGTTTTTAAGGAACAGTGATAAAATCAGAGAAAACATGCTGTTTATTCAATCTAGCCATTCTGCAAGGGAATTATTCCGAATAATGTAAAGGCTAATGAAATGGTTTAGGTGACTCTTCCATGACCTTCGACATCTATTTTTCTGCTCCTGAAAACTGGGTTTTCAATAATCACTCAGTCATTTAAATATGACACCTGTATGTATGTGTGTATGTATGAATAAATAAAATAAAACAAAATAAATTAAATTAAATCAGCAATCCTTGCTTTGGCTCCTCTTTAACATACCATTCTAATATCTTTGTTTTGTTTTCTCCAGCTCCCCTCCATCAGTCATTGCTTACAGCAGCCACTTCTTATATATTTCCTTGTATAAAATCATCTCAGTTTGTGATTTAAAATAATGATCCCTCATTTCCTGGGTTTACAATTTTAACCATACAAGCTTTTTAAGTTCAAGAAGCAGGATCAAAATGCATTTATATTTTATATTACAATAAATGTGAATATCAAAAGATTCTCCTTGAGTTGTGTGACTGCTGGCATTTGAAAAAAAGCCAGAGAATTTTGGAATTGGAAGAAGCAGAAATATATTTAGTATTTCAATTGACTCTTGATGGAGAGGGAGATAGAGGAAAAATTATAAGTTCTATTGTAAAGTTTTATATGTCTCTTAAAAACTATTTATTTTACTAGTACCTAGATTAATTATAATGCTTGTTTCAAGATCTGAAAAAATCCCTTCTACTTAGTTATTTATTTGCTTATTTCTAATAACATAGTTAACCTACATATTATGAAAAGTAGACCCTTGATGGTAACTTATATGAGCCCACATGGGCTTCTTACATGTTTGTCTTCCTCCCACAACCCAAAATAACAATCATCCTGGATGATCAATCTCATGGGGGTGTATGTGTGTAGAATTCCTTAATATAGTATGTGCTCCAAAAAAAACCACATTGTTTTAGTTATTTTTAACTTGGTTAAAAGGCACACACTCTAATCTTTTTAAAGTTACTCTTGGAGTGCTTGGGTGGCTCAGTTATTTAAGCATCTGACTCTTGGTTTTGGTTCAGATCATGATCTCATGGGTCATGGAATTGAGCCCTATATCAGTCTCTGTGCTCAGTGAGGAAGGAATCTGCTTAAAGATTAGCACCTTTGCTAATCTATTTTCATGTTTAATCTACCTCTCTCTCAAACACATATGCATAAATAAATATAAAAAAATAAAATACTATTTGTAAAAAATAAGTGACTGTTATTACTCAGTATAATAACACTAAGATTTATATACATTACTAAAAGTAACAGGTTTTTATTACTGATATATAGTATTCTGTTGTTGTATATACCATGTTTATACTCTTGTAAATAAAATTTTAATTCATGAATTTAGCCATTTATTTATTTATTATTTTTAAAATTTTTGTTTCTTTAGAGACAGAGAGCTTGCAAGATCATGGGATGGGGGCAGAGGGAGAGGGAGAGAGAGAATCCTAAGCAGACTCCATACCCAGTGTGGAGACCAATGCAGGGCTTCATCTCAGCCAAAATCAAAAGTTGGAGGTTTGACTGACTAAGCCACTCAGTCACCCTGATTCAGTCAATTATTTATATTAAATGAAGAAAATAACTATAACAGATAGTATAATAATTTTTTTGAAGTTTTATTCCTTTTTAGAAAATTCTGGGAGCACCTGGGTGGCTCAGTGGGTTAAGCCTCTGCCTTCGGCTCGGGTCATGATCTCAGGGTCTTGGGATGGAGCCCCACATCAGGTTCTCTGCTCAGCGGGGAGCCTGCTTCCCTCCCTCCCCCACCCTCTGCCTACCTCTCTGCCTACTTGTGATCTCTGTCAAATAAATGAGAAAAAAAAAAAGAAAGAAAATTCTGTAAAATTAATTCAGTTGTAAGTATGTGGTTTCAACCTTCTTTTGTGCTTTGACGAAGTCCAGTTCTAAGAGTGGTGACCCTTCCAGGACTTTTCCCTAATGAAGATATTGATAATCCTCCAACATCAGCACTCCTAGGAACAGTTCTGTTGCATCCTTTACCTTAGCCTTGCCCTGGAGATAGACAGATGAAGTATCCCTTATATATAAACATGCCTGATGTAAGTAAATGTGTGCAGGGGGGAGTCTTTCCAAACTTGAAAAAACAGTTCTGTTAGAGGTAGTGTTATGGCTTCCCTCTTTATAGCGTGTACTTGGTAGAGTAGATATTCTTTGGCCAGTGGGCTTATGAAGGAAAAAAAAATCAGTAATAACTCCCCTCCCTTCAATCTCTGAAATACAATCATTATAGTGAAAACTAAAATGGCAGGTAAAACAAAAGGTATCCAGAGGTAAGAATATCTTTTTAGGAATACTCTCTTCTACCCTCATTTTGATGTCCTACCTTCACTGAACTTAAAGAATGATTTGGGGATGCTATTCTTACTCCAGATACCATGATGCTTGAGAACACTGAAGGTTTACTTGTTGTCTAGTATCACATGATAACTTATTTTCTTTCCTTTGAGAAAATAACAATTGATATTAGAGAGCACTTACTATATGTCAGGCATCATGATATTTTCTGTGCATTTTTTCACATATTACAATAATTTTATAAGATGGATAGTATTATTGTTATTAGTAGTACCACCATTTTCCAGATGAGAAAACTTTTCTAAGTTCACAGGTGAGCCCTCAACATCAGTCTTATGTTATGGGATATTATATTCATTGTGATTCAGGTATCTTTATGTAATAGCCTTTCATTCTTCTTTACCATATGTCATTACCAATATAATACTTTTGAGATACTAATGTGCACACTATAATTTTACTTATGTGAAAGTAAAATACGAAATATTTATTTCATATCTGCATACACATATATGTGCAGCCAAGGGAGGTTAACCCTCAGGAGATAAGGAGAGAATAGGATTAGGGTGAGATTAAAAGAGAAATTATTTTGATGATAAACACTTTGGAAGAGATTTTTTTTAAAAGCATATTTTTCTTGCTATTAAAAAATAAGGTATCAAAAATGGAGACCTCTGACAAATTTTCAATTAAGTCAATTTGTCAGTGAAAAAAATCAGAATTGGAGAATAAATTATGGGGTTAATAAATGAGAAATATTGGGGGCCTTCTGAAAAAGAGAGGGCAGAATCGGAAATATCTATAGGAAAATGGCCAGAGATAATCATGACCAAAAATATAAAAAAGAAGATTCTTAGAGAGGTAGAGTGAATGCAGAGGAGCACCAGGCTCCATGAGTTAATGCCCAGGCAAAGGCAACTACTAAGCAAATATCAGAGTGAACAATCAGACAGCTACCATCAGAGCTTTTTGAAGGTAGCCATTCTCTCCCAAGCAAAAGCGTGGGAAGTGTATCCCAAGTGAGAAATAGTGAGAATAAGCACTGGGATATGAGAAGTAAATCAGTGTTCCACATAATAAGAAACTCAGGAGGGACAGGAGTTCCACATCCAGCTGCAAAAATTAACAGATTTCTTTTAGCAGCTCACATCTGAGCATGGTTCTGAAAAAATCAGGAGATCTCAAACAGACATGAATAGAAAACCAATGAGCCCTAAATATTTAAGGAAAATGAAAACCATGAAACAGAGCTATGGTATAATACATATGGAGAGATTACTACCAAAAATTATGTAAGCTGCAATGAGTAAAATTGATATAATCAAAGGGAATTTAAAAGGTTTAAATCTTTAATAAAAAAGAAAAAATAGTACCTCACTGACCAACATTTATCTTCAAGGTGATCTTATCAAGTAAGTAAGAGAGACGCAAAATTTTAAGCTCTTTGATCTTTCCTATCCTATATATGAAAGGACTGCAAGGGAGAGAAGAAACATGACTGGAGGGACTCAAGCCCATTTCTGGCAGGAAATAAGCGGTTCTTCTCTAACCATAACAAGGTGCATACATTGCCCCTGGTGAAATACACAGAGACATAAAGCAAATAATAGTCTTCTCTTCCATATTTTTTTTCAAAGATGTGTTTATTTATTTGAGACACAGAGAGTTTGTTAGCATGGGCAGGGGCAAAGAAAAAGGATCTCAAGCAGACTCTCTGCCCAGCCTGGAGCCCAGTGTGGGGCCTGATCTCACAAGCCTGAGATCATGACTTGAGCTGAAGTCAAGAGTCACATGTCTGACCAACTGAGCCACCCAGGCACCCCTAGTCTTCTTTTTCAGTACCTCTCCATTTGTGGACTAGATCTGAACATCTTTGGTTTACTTGAAGACATTGACTCAGCAATTCTTTCAAATCTTCCCATTCTGGGTATTGCTTCATTCCCGGTTTATAGCAACTCCCTGAAAACACCTTTGTTTCTCTTGAAACCACATCATCAGGCTTTCATCCCTACCAAGGGACATCATCAACCCTTGTCAGCGTCACTGTCAATGATCTCCATATTACAAAATCCAGTGTGATCTTTCCAGTCTTCATCTTCCTTGACCTAGCATGTTTGATAGAACTGATTGCTCCCTGCCTATTGAAACTTTGAGCTTCTGTGAAATCACAATGCCTTGATCCTTCTACTTCTTTATCAAACACCCCTTCCCAGGCTCTTTGAAAGGTTCCTCTTCCTTTCCTCTGCAATTAAAAAGAGATGCCTAGCCATCAAAAGAAATGAAGTCTTGCCATTTGCGACGACATGGATGGAACTATAGGGTATTATGCTTAGCAAAATAAGTCAATCGGAGAAAGACAACTGTCATATGATCTTCCTGATATGAGGAAGTGGAGATGCAATGGGGGTGGGGTTAAAGGGGTAGGAAAAGAATAAAGGAAACAAGATGGGATTGGGAGGGAGACAAACCAAAAGAGACTCTTAATGTCATAAAACGAACTGAGGGGGGGTGGGGGGGACGGGTGTTTGGAGAGAGTGGTGAGGTTACATTATATGTTTATATTTAAAAAAAAAAAAGAGAGAGAGATGCCTAAAGAGTTTCACTTCTCAATCTCATCTTTTTAATTCCCAGTCTTTAGGTTATCTCATATAGGCCCATGGCTTTTTAATCCCTCCAAAAATCTCAAATGTCTACATAGAGTCCCGATATCTCCCCTGATCTAAAGACTCTTTCATTCAACTGCTATTCAGCCTCCTCTCTGTGTCATTAGCAACTTGAATGTAAAATGTCTAAAAGTAAATATACACACCTACTCCACCCACTGATTGTCCTGTCTCTAAATGGGCAATTCCACCCTCCCATTGCTTATGCCAAAAACTTTAACATTATCCTTGGGTCCTCTCTTTCTTTCACACCACTTTCCCAGTCTGTTTTTAAATTCTATTTTTTTTAAAGATTTTATTTATTTATTTGAGAGAGAGTGCACATAAGTGGGGACTGTACAGGAGTGGGGAGAGGCAGAGGGAGAGGGAGAAGCAGACTCCCCACTGGGCAGGGAGCCCAACTCAGGGCTCCATCCCAAGATCCTGAGATCATGACCTGAGTCCAAGGCAAACAAGTTAATGAGCCACCCAGGAACCCCAATCTGTTTTTAAATTCCCACTCTACTTCCAAAACACACCCTAAATTCAACTACTTTTCACTCCCTTAAATGTTACACTCTGAAAAATACCATCTTTAACTCCCTCCTAAATCCTAAGTGGCCTCATAGTTGTCCTTGCTCATTTCTTCCCTACATCCAAGCTTATTCTCAACCGAGCAACACAGAGGGATTCTTTTAACAAATTTCCTGTCAGGTTACAGTGATTTGATGTTCAAAGGCCACCAGAAGTTTTCCATCTCATTCAGAGTAAAAGCTGATATTGCTTGCATTGCTCTTAAGACACTGTGTGATCTGCCATCACCCCTTACTTACTTCCCCTTACTTAAAGTTCTCCAGCCATTCAATCTCCTTGCTACTCCTAGATTGAACCAGGAATGTTCTTGTCCAGGGTATTTGCATTAGTACTTCCTTATGTGGAACACTGGCTTCCCAGATATTCACAAGGCTGTCCCTTATTTCCTTGAGATCCTGCCTCAAATGTCATCTCATCACAGAGGCCCTGCCTGATCATTATAGAATAATGGTTTCCCTTCCTGGTACTCTCCATCCATTTGGTATTACTTTAGTATCTTCACTCAGTTTATCATGTATTGATACATAATGGGTTTACTTGCTTGTTTACTGTTTTCTCATTAGACTCAATGAGAACAGAAACTTTATTTTGTTCATTGCAATATCTTTGTTGCCTTGTACAGTGTTTGGCACATTATAAATATAATTATTTATTCATTCTTAAATAGCTGATTGGCTTACTGTTATTAGCCAGATTTGTCTAAAGTAGGTCTCTGTGTTAGGGTGCTAGGTGGCTCAGTCAGTTAAGTGTCTGCCTTCTGCTCAGATCATGATCCCAGGGTCCTGGGTTCCAGTTCCACATCAGGCTTCCTGCTCAGTGGGGAGTCTGCTTCTTCAGCGCCCTCCTCCCCTGCTCATGCTCGCTCTCCCTCTCTCTGTCTCTCAAAAAGAAATAAATACTTAAAAAAAAACCAGCAAAATAAATTAGGTATGTGTTTAAAATTGTCAAATTACTTTGTTTTAAGCAAATATGGAATATCCACACAAATGGACTATTAATTAAGCCACTGAGGAAAATTTAAAGAATCCCCAAAATCAGAGATCATAAAGGCTCTATTATCTGAAGACGATGCAATAATTATAGAAATTAACAATGCATGACCTTGAATATAACAATGAAAAATAAATGTATTCACCTGGAAACATCCATTTAAATAACTCTTGATTACAATAGAAAAAAAAAATCATTGAAATTTCAGAAAAGTTACAAATGAAAGTACACTTTGAGATGCAGCCAGAGCAGCATACTGAAATAAACCTGGGGCTTCAAAATGTGTACACTGGACAAAAACTTAAAATTTGAAAACAAGCTGATGACTCAAGAGGCTGAAAAGAACAAAAAGAAAACAACAAAAATAGGAAGAAAATGATGAAAGCACAATAAAGATGAAAGCACAATTTACTGAAATATAAATTCAAGGAAACAAAATTAAAAATTTTTTTTTTCCTGAAAGACTGACAACATTATAATGATGCCTGAGCAGGAAAGAGAGAGAACTAGAAAGAACAAATGAGAAATATTAAAAACTATAAACAGGAACATATTCCAGTGTATTTGAATGTGTTAATATCAATGGCTATATTTATGATAGACAAAAATAGAAAGCAAAGGCAGAGCAAGCAAGTAGGAAGTTTTTTCCAATTCTGGGAGAGAAGTGATATTTGACACCTATACAGGAGTAGTATCTCTAAGGATGGATTTAGGGGTGAGCTAGAAGAACTAAGTAAAAGTGGGTGATTGATTGGGTGAAGAGGTTAAAAGGAGACTCATCTCTTTACTTCTCACCCTTTCACAGCCTTGTACTAATTGTGACTGAGAGAGGTGAAGAAAGGACTGGTAATTTATTTTCAGTTTTTTAAATTTGCTCAACACCCACCATTAACATGAATATTTCAATTACCCTAATTCATTAGGCATTAAAATAGGAGACTGATGATATTTAGCCTTACTAAAACTTTTGAAGTTATATTTTTCTTTTCCATGTGTGATTTAGATTTTGCCTGAATTTCTGTGTCTGGAATAACTTCCCAAGGAAGTTTAAGAAGTCAGTGATAACTCTGTTAGGTACATGGGAAGTTCATTGATTTAATTAATGAAATTACTACTAAAATCTAAACTTGAAAGAGAAGTTACCAATTTTTTTTTTTGGATGGAAACAGTTTATTTGACACAAAGCTTAATATTTTTCCCAGAATATGACTTGATATGACTTGTTTCCCCACCCTCATAAAACAGCAGTGGGGACTATTCTTCAGAAAGGAGAAAACCCCAGCAACATCAGCTGCCGCACACAGGTGTTTTGTGCAGTCCCTCAAAAGAGGTAACTGAAGTCTGGGGTAAGGACACCCAGGAAGGTCAGGTATATGAAAACACTAAGGAAGAGAAGTTACCAAATACTTGACAAGATATTTGAATTCCTATTTTTGCAAGTCCTAACTTATGAAGAAAGTATTCTTCATAAAAGCATGAGAATGATTTGGGATTTAAGGCTTAAAATTTTAAATGATGGAGAGTAAAAACAAAAAAAGAGAGAGAGAGAAAAGAAAAGAAAAGAAAGGGAAAGGAAAGAAAATAAAAAGCATTAGAAATTCTAACAACACGGGGCACCTGGGTGGCTCAGTGGGTTAAAGCCTCTGCCTTCGGCTCAGGTCATGATCTCAGGGTCCTGGGATCGAGCCCCACATCGGGCTCTCTGCTCAGCCAGGGAGCCTGCTTCCTCCACACTCTCTCTCTCTGCCTGCCTCTCTGCCTACTTGTAATTTCTATCTGTTAAATAAATAAATAAATAAATATTAAAAAAAAAAAAGAAATTCTAACAACAAACTACCTTCCAGGATACTGCCTGTTCCTGGATTTATTCCATAACTGGCTTCTCTTTGGTCCATTTTGTCATTCTTTCCCAGTCCCAACCCCTAAAATTTCATGATCGTTGTTCAGACCTTGAACCTCCACTCTTTTTGATCTATATACTCACTCCATTGGCATACTCATTCCGTTTCATGGATTTAAGTATTCTGGGCAGTAATATCTTCCACATTTATAATTCTAACTTGAACCTCTCTCCTGCAGAATCACATACTCTCTCCTGCAGAATCACTTAACCCCACTTGACATATATTCCATGAAATTTGATTGACATTTCAAATGTAGCATATCTAAAACTTACATTCTAGTCTGTCTCCCTAAACCTGCTCCTCCCACAGTGTTTCTCATTTCCTTCAGTGACGATTCCAACTTTCTAGCTTTCCGGCCAAAAGTCTTGGGCTCATTCTCGATCCTATCTTTTTCACACTTCACATTTAATCCTTAGTAAAGCTCATTGTTTTTTACCTTCAAAATTTTTGCCTTCTCAGCCTACTACTCTAACTACTCTGTTCTAAGAAACCATCCTCCCTCATTATATTATTTAATAGTCTTTCCACTGGTCTTGTGCCTCTACTCAGGTCATGATCTCAGGGATCACCCTACTATGTCTATTCTCCTATAGCTTCAGGACAGGAGTCATAGCTACCCTTGAAAGATGGAAGATATTTAATTCAATTCTTTTATTCAAAACTCCCAGGTATCTTCTCAATTCACTTTGAATAAAACTGAAATCTTCATAATCATCCACAAACCCTATATAATCTGGTCCTACTATATGTCTCTGACTTTATTTTCTTCAAACTCTCCCCTGGTTTCCTTGCAGCTCCCCAATTCAGAACATTCTCAGGGCATAACCCCTTTCAGAAAACTCTTCCCCAGATTTCCTGCATGGTTCACTTACTCTACTCTTTTGGTTCATTGCTCAAATGTGATTTTTAAGTGTCACTCTCATTTTCTGTACATTGAAAAACTATACCTCTTACACGCTGGAATTCTTTCTCTCTTTCCTACTCTATTATTCTCAACAATAATTATCACCATCTGACATTGTTATGTTGTATAAGTTAATAAATGTAATGAACTGGGCTCATTCACTCTTAGATTCAGAGATAAAAGCTATATGGCTCCATGAGGCCCCTTTTGGCTGAGTGTGACTTGGTTTATTTATATGTAACTGAGCTCATAAATATAAAATAATCGGTACAATGAGTCTGCCATATCAAAATTTCCTTCTTTTCCTTGTCATAAGAGTAAAATGTGTATAACATTTTCAATGTATAATATTTAGTTTTCCTCTATTTATTTTGTTATTTATATTTAGTTAAATATGTTAAATATTTAATAAATATAAATGATATATTTATAAATATAATCTCTCCTGAACTTTAGAATCACATACCTAATGCCCCATTTATGATGTATGTAAATATAATTTATATATATAAATTTATAAAAATAAATATATTTTATATTTCATTTTATATTTAGCTTTCCTATATTTATATTTCACTATAAGAAAAACCAAATTCCCAGTTGGGAAAAATTACCCCATGAATCATTCCTATATGAATAATCCAGTTGTTATCCCTTGGTGATAGCAATTTTCTGATGACTTTCATCAACATGCTAGCTTAATCAGTATTTATAAAACGAAGAAAGGGTATTGACATGAAACTCCCACATAACAGTTACTTCCTTCTCTGGGTCTAATTTATTCATGTTAGGATCCTAAACAAAAGGGTCTTTTAACCATGGAGAGACATACCAGAAGTGGCATCCTATGCCCTGTTTAAGTATGCTCAGTGGACTTGGCTGTGGAATAAGGTCAGTGAGTACTTAATGCTGATGTTTCTAAAGCATCTATGACTCAACCAAAAGAACTTGCAGAAACAGCTACAGTCTTATCTTCTTACCTGACCCAAAGTAGGATAAGCAGCGCATATGGAATTAATCCAATATATATTGTTCATTTCAGACGAGAAAATGTCATTTACAGACTGTGTTCATCTCAGAAATGTTCAAATGATTTTATTTTAAAAAGCAGAGGAGATGAAATAACAAGTTTATGTTTGTGCTGGACTCACTAAACACTTCCAAATTTTGAAGTCTGAAGTAATGTACCATTTCTACTTAACCTAAGATTCAGTTTGCTCAACATAGAAATAAGAGAGGTAGACTTCATAGCCATTTGATTCTAGGAGGAGGAATATGCTGGCCTTAAAGCTCCCTAATGCTAAATTTTTACAAATTCCCTTTATCCTCCCATGCAATGTTTACCCCCTTCAGACATTACACATAGATAGCCCAAACATTTGCAAATTCAGCAATGTTATCTTATTGTATCCTTCCTACTCTCTACTTAATAAAACTTCATCGGCCTGAAGGTTGCTATGAAGTTACTCCGAAGACTTTGCTCTTCTTCTGGTAATTTAATCTTCTTTGCTCTTCTTCATAATTCAATTTTGTCAAACTTTTCTTCAGGGGAATTTAAAATTTACTACCATAACTACTTAATAGGCTGCTTCTTGTGATAAGGGGATAAGAAATTTACTTTTGGGGACATGTGCTGACTTCCTCATGTGTACCATTTAGTCTGCTTACTGCTGAACTCAGATTTCTGTAACTTCAAAATGTTAATGGTTTCTGAAATGTGAAGAATTCTTAACTCCTCACCAAAGATTCACCTGCAAAGTGTGTCAGAACAGCAACTTGTATAATAGATGTTAGTTACGCTTTTTTTTCACATTCTAACAAATGTAACCTTCAATTTCCAAAAGTGATCAACTTTTCTCATTATTTTGATTTAAATATACTAAGATAAAAAATCTTTTGCAGTTGGATATAATTATGGGTATTTAGTATATGATTAGAGGATACAAAATATTAATAGATTTATGAATTGATATGAGCAATAAGACAGATGGGGCATATCTATTTTGTTCTATACATTATATGTTTGAAGTATTATACTAACTGACAAGGGGGATACAGAAATGTATTGGGTACTACAGAAAACTGCATGTATTATGACATAAAGAGTGACATAAGACATGCAATAAGTTCTATGGTGATAATAAATTCCTACCATGGGTATGGGGGGGAGAAAGGACAATTTGAAACAGGCCTTAAATAAACAAAAAGGATTGGTACACAGAGACTGGTGTTAGAGAAGGGAGGGCATTTTAGAATTCGGGATAACATGGACAAAGTATGAAAATAATATACTGTAGCTAAAGTTTTGGCTATCTGCATTATTAATGCTAAGTACTCCTAGCTGCAATAGTAAGCAACACAAACTCTGAATGGGTTACCAAGATAACATTTATTTCTTTTTCATATTACACTCTAGGGTGACTCACCATAGGATTTCTGCTCCACACAGTCCTTCAGAAAAGTAGGCATGTTACATGTAGTAATTCTACCTGTTACCACACAGGATCCTTGGAATCTTTCCTTGGATTTTCTATATCCAACTAGATTCATTTATAAGAAAGATATAGTACTACAAGGATGATTGTATGAGAATGTATAGAGGCCAAATCTGGAAGCAGTTAATACGACATTTACCCACCTTCCTTTGGCTTGAACTGAGAACTGTTTCTTCACTCAACAGGAAAGAGGCTCATTGATGTTGGGTGCCAGTGTGTTGGGGACAAGAGGAGAAATCCCAATATTAATAAGCACAGCATTCTCTATTTTGGTGCACTCATGCAGAGGACAGATATTTAGTAGAAAAGACCAAAAAAGCAGAATCACAGAAGGGATTTAGAATTTATTCTGCAGCATATAGAAAAAGTGACCATTGCATAAGAGTGTAAATGAACAATCAGATCTACTGTATACCTCAACTATACCCAATTACATTTCTTTGCTTTATTTTAGACAATAAAGATAAATTATATTTTTGAAAATTGAGAAAAAAAAAAAGAGGAGAATCAAGTATTTCCAGACCACCATCAAAGGTATATAAACTGCCTTACATTTGCATGTCTAAAGCCTTCATGTCATTAGACAAAAGGCATTGAAATATAAGAGGCACTGGTGTGAGACTTTGGTATTTGGAATCCGAGGTGATTTATTTTCATAGGGTTTGCATGACAATGTAAATGAGTGTGAGTTAGCGACGAACTGTGTACCATGGTGGATTAAAACTATACTCAAAGTGGGTTCAACAATCATGTCATTTAAAAATCTCCTATTTAGTTGTAAGATTCAGTGAAAAGGGGGAAGCTTTACTTACTTGTGAGGTGTGACACATCTGTCAACAATTTTATACAAGTTTACATGCTTCTATTTGACATAAAAGGATTTCTGGATAATGATATGACAGATTCTGTAACAATAAGATACAAATTCAACCTTTTTACATGATAGAACCAACTCCAAGTCTTCCTGAGAGGAGAAGGATGAACAGAAAGAGAAATGAGCTAGGAGAGAAGGGCAAGGGATAAAATTTACTGTTATTTTCTTCTGTTTTTCTGAATCTTTCCCCAGTCTTCGTGTAAGAGGAAACAGTATCTAGTCTGTAACCGGTTTACTGAAACGGCTAGACTTCTTGGGGCATAAGTTGAAGACAGCTTTATTTTCTCTCCCACCACTGCTTCAAACATGCTCTCTTATTCTCTGTATTAGTCAGAGTTCTCCAGAAAAAGAGAACCAATAGAATGTGTAAATATATAGAGAGAAGTTTATTTTAAGGATTGGCTCATGTAATGATAGAGACTGTCAAGTCCAAATCTGTAGTGTGAGCTAGTAGGCTGGAGACCCAGAGATAAGCCCATATTGCAGTTCAAGTCCAAAGGCTGTCTGCTGCAGAATTTACTCTTGCTTGGGGGAGGTCAAGTCTTTTTATTCTAAGTCTGGCCTTCAACTAATTGGATGAGGCCCACCACCTTATGGAGGACATCTGCTTTACTCAAAGCCCACTGACTAAAATGCTAATGTCATCCAGAAACACCCTCACAGAAACAACCGGAATAATGTTTGACTACATATTGAGGCACTGTGGCTCAGTCAAGTTGATACATAAAATTAACTATCACATTTCCCTTCTCTATTCCCTACTGCAACTGGTAGTTTACAGTCATGTTCAGTTCTAAGACATTCTAATTATCAGGTAGTAAAAATCTAGTCCAATTTCACATTCTCCTTCCTCAAACTTCAGTCTGATTAGTGTCCTAAGAAACCATTCTAAGGAAGTGAGACAAGTAGAACATCAGCTGTTTTTTCGTTTTCCCTTCTTTCCCATTTTTTAGAAATCACCCTTCTATCTCTTTCCCACACTTGCTACATCTCTATCCATCTCTTGGGAAGTCTTGCTAAGTCACCTAGCACCCACATTTAGAGCTAGGCTTTAGGCATCTTGCTATTTCTTTTCCAAAGCTTTTCAATCTGAGCCTACAATTTGCAATAACGTTCATTTTAAATAGCATTACATATATCACCACATAGTTACACAGGCTGCTGAAAACTCTTGCATAGGCACACATACACCCCAGTCTTAGATGGAATATGTGAGAGATCCAATGTTAAGTCTTTTTTGGAAGAATAAGTGATGCAAGTGATAAATAACTTGCAGAAGAAAACAACTAATTCTTTGGAAGTGAATCCACACCATTAATACTATCCCTGCTTGGATAAATCCCAATTACAGTATTATTTCACACCAGCCATCAACTATTAAATAAACACTACGTAACACAAAAAATTCATTTTAGTGCAAAGACCCAGTTATTCTATCAGGTGATATTTCTATCACACATCTCCCATAATTCTATAATGTTATTATATCATCGTTTCTCCTATATGAGAGGGATAATGAATTAAAAGTAGTAAAAAACTTATGAATCAGCTGCGTGAATAATAATCCTGGTCAGTGGTTAATGTAGACTGATTTAAAATATTTTACATATGCTGCTTTTGTCATATGTTGCTAATAACTTTCATCATTTCAAAGGTAGATGAAAATATAATGTCAGAAGGCCATGGTGATAGCCAGTCTCAGAAAGACTGCCTCTTATACTTCCAACTACCTTTTGGTGCAGTGTTCTTCTCCTTATCAATTTTACTACCAGTACTCACTGTGAATGGGGGAGATACATTTTTCTCTAAGATATTGCCCCTCACATGGACATCTGTATTATTTTCTACTGCTAAAATTTTATTTTATTTTAAAGATTTTATTTATTTGACAGAGATCACAAGTAGGCAGAGAGGCAGGCAGAGAGAGAGGAGGAAGCAGGCTCCCTGCTGAGCAGAGAGCCCTATGTGGGGCTTGATCCGAGGACCCTGAGATCATGACCTGAGCTGAAGGCAGAGGCTTTAACCCACTGAGCCACCCAGATACACTTACTGCTAAAATTTTAAATATAGATTCGATTTTGTATCAATTTAAAAATCATAAAAACAGAATTGAAAGACCCATTTCCATTACTTGGATGAAACCTGGTAAGTTAATGTTAGATTAAAAAGTATTACAGTCATAGGTAAATACTAGAACAAAAAGTTACAAAAGCAAAATAAAACAATTCTTACCCCATTGTTTAGGTCTTCCCCCAAAGATGTGCACTTCTAAAAGGAAATACAAGCATTACTTCAGAATACTGATTCTGAAGCTAATCTTCTTGGATTTTATTTCCTATGTTCTAGAGCACTTTACTTATCCTCTAAATACCCCAGTTTTTTCATCTATGAAACAGCAATAATAATATAACCTACTACACAGAATTATGGTGAGGATTAAATGAGTTATTTGAAAAGCATTTAGAGCAATGACAAAAATATGTTTAATGTTTAAAAAATATGTCATTGGGTGCCTGGGTGGCTCAGGTGGTTGAGTGACTGCCTTTGACTCAGGTCATGATCCTGGAGTCCCAGGATCAAGTCCCGCATCAGGCTCCCTGCTCAGTGGGAGTCTGCTTCTCCCTCTGACCCTCCTCCCTCTAATGCTCTCTCTCTCTTATTCTCTCTCTCTCAAATAAATAAATAAAATATCTAAAAAAAAGAAATATGTCATTATTATATATTCTTCTAGCAAAACATTTTTGTATGTCCTTCTAAAAAATTATTATTAATCTTGTCGTGTAATGATCCTTTTAAAATTTACAAAAAATTTATACAGTTATCAACCTATTGTATACATTGTTCTGTACTTTATATTTTTTCATTTAATAATATAGCTTGGAAAGCTTTCCATATCAGTACATAAAAGTCTACCTTAATCTTTTTTTACAGATGCAAGCATTCTATTATATGGAGTTATAGACCATATTATATTTAGACAGCCCCTCACTGATATGCATTTAAATTGCTTCCAATTTTTTAATATTATGAACAATGCTTCAGTCAACATACTTGTACAAATAACTTCATGTACTTTGGGAAATATTTCTACAAGGTAAATTCCTAGCTGTGTAATTGCAAGGTCAAAAGATATTCTCATAAATTTTTATAGATTAAAAAAAAAATAAGTCCCATGGACTTATCACATGTAATTACATTTCCAAGAAAACGATATGAAAATATATTGCTCACATGAAAGAAATGTTAAAATTTTACTAAGGAAATGAGAGAAGACAGATAAACAGAAAAAGAATCTTATTTCTTCATAGAAGAATTTAATATTGCACAGGTATTACTATTTCCTTATAAAGTGTTTACATTAAATTAACAATTAAAATATCAACTTGAAGTTACAGTAACATGAGAAAATGTTATTAGAATGCATTTAATTTAAAAATTATCCAGATTATCCAGAAATACTATTTTTAAATAAAATTAAAAATTGAAAGAAACATAAATGACAGGTAGGGAAGGCAACTGTCACATAAATTAAATGCATGAACAGACTATAATTGTTTAAGACAGTAAGTTGGTACTGGGGCAGTGGGGGAGGAGATCAATTTCATAGTAAAGGAATAAATATATTGTAATTAAATATATGTGTATTTAGCCAACAAAGAGTACAGCGTTTCAAACTGATGGGAATGTTAGATTTTGTTAAAGAATGTTATTGCTTGAAATGCTAAATATTTTGAATATAATGAATCTGGATCCTTGTTTATTTATGGCATGAAAATAATCTGAGCTATACCAATGTAAATATGAAAGAAAAGAGTCATAGGGCACCAGAAGAAAATATGTCCAGATTTATTGATTTAAAAAAAATCAGGGAAGGCTATAAAAGATAAGGTGAACATTTTATTATACAAAGATTAGAAACTTCATAGAGTGAAAACCTGAATTTATACCCAGTTAGGTATAAATACAAAGGGAAGCAATAAACTAGCATTTTGTTTTTTAGACTCAAGGAAGATATTGCTTCCTTCAAAACAATATGATTCTTACTCTGAAATACAGGGGGATAGAAGAAACATATTTGTGTATGATGAAGACACTAGGGCCACCAAAAAATTTTTGGTTTCTTGGTCATGTCCTGTTATATACCAACGTCTGTTACTGGTAATTTTGTGCATGACTGGATTCTTATGCCTCCTCTTCCAGGAACAGGGAAAGATTCAGGATTCTTGCTCAGTCCATTCAAATGTAGGGATTATGAAAGCTAGCTACCTAATTTAATATATTCTAGGTTGGATTATGACCATTTCAAAAGTTTCCACTTAATTTATTTCATAGATATGTAACATAAACAAATACCACTTTCTTTCTTTTTTTTTTTTTTAATGAAAAAAGACAACTTCATTGTGGCAGAACACTCTTACTGTTATGGCTACCTGAGTCAGAATCCATATGAGAGTAAATGATGGCTGTGAATCCAAGCAAAATAAAATACTTTGACCCTTTCTGTGAGATTTCAGCTTGAAATGTTTTATTTGCTGAAGCAGATGTATAACTATAAATACCAAACTAAGCACAAGGCATTTCTTCTTTGGATCCTACCAAAAGAAAATTTACTGAAGTAAACCAAAAATATTTTGGAAAAAAAAATCAACATGTTTCTTCCAAAACGAGAGTGGAGAGATAAAAAATAAATGTTCTTTAGATTAAATCCTTAAGCTTTAGCCTTATTTTTTTATTATTATTTTATACCTACTTTATGAAGACCCTGTAGGAGTCTAAAGCCTGAATCAGCTTTTATGAAACGGAATGTATCAAACTGAGATGCTCTCAGTGGGCAGATCATTTGAAGCTGGTGCTGCCAGAGGAGACACGGGTCTTTTTAGAAACGTTTGCATTTTAGAAAACTCTGTTTTCCCACCTGACCACCAATAAATTGTGAAGTCTTCAAAACTTAACATCTGACAGAGGAAAAGAAAAAGCCGTTATGTATTTTTGAGGTTTTCCTTTTGTATGTAGGAGGGGAGAATGAGGAGTGAGTGTGGATAGGGGGAAAAAAAAGTGTTTGTAAAGAAAGATTCCTGTTCTCAACCTAAAATATATAATGAAGGCTAAAGAAGAATGATGTCCTACTGTGGACAAATGAAGGAATTTGCCATTCTGGGTTAATTTTGCAGAGTACATTGGTTTAAATGGTTTATGCTGTGCCTGATACCAATAGTTTAAGTAATTATTTTAATGAGAAAGAAAAGAAAAGGAAATCAACAAGCTAGGACTACAGAAAATCTCTGGTCTGTCTTGTGTCACTTCAGGAGCTCCCAAGGCAGTGGGCTGAAGCCATCAGTAGCAATCCTATTTCCTTTAATTGAGTGCTCATTGAATGCTAGTGCTGTTCTAACATGCCTTCAATGTGTTGAATACTCATCACAACCTGTGAAGCTGGTGTTTCTAATATGCCCCCTTTATTTTTTGGAGAACAGAGGCACATAGAAATTGAAGAATTAGGTCAAGGTTGCATTTAGTGGCAAAGCTTGAATTTAAAACCAGCTGTCTTCTTCTAAATCTGAGCACTCCAAAAAACCTTCTGTATTGATTTTGCAACATCTACTGATGTGTTTATTCTTACTACTGCTTCTTGTTCCTTTAAGACTTCTTAATGTCTGAAAGTTATCCAGTATCCTTTTAAATCTCAAATTGAAATTGCTTTCAGAATCTCTGCCAGTTATATGGTTTGGTTAAATAAATAGTTTGGTTAAATAAATAGTTGTATAAAAAAAAGGGCTCAATTTCTACTTTCAAAATTTACATTTTCTTCACAGCTATAGTCTGGGAATATTTAATCTGTGCCTTTCTTTTAGGACTTTTGATAGGAGCAGGCATTTAGATGTTGTTTAGTATCTACAATATCATTCATTATGGTACATGTAATCCATTTAGCACAGCCATATTATCTTTGCACTGAGCTCTTGCTTGGTAGCACGATCAAAACATTATCAAGATGGGGAAGAAAGAAGAAGAAGGAGAAGCAAAAGAATGCCAAGTTTCTTAAACCCCAAACTCTGCTTGGCAGAAATGTGCTTTATTCACTCCTATGTTGATAAGAGTGCCTAAAACTATAACGGTTTTCTGTCTAACTTTTAAAAATAATTAGTCCAGGGAGGATACTCAGCTGGGTGGTCGAATGTTGGCTGTGTTTTACAGCAGAGCATTTTACAGTTAATGTATTATGATTGCATTAGTGTAGTTTGTGTTAAGTGACCTTGCTATTTTACATCTTGAGCAATTTTACATTTTGAGCAGTATTTTACATCTTTGTGCTTCTTAGAGATGAGCTAAATGCTATGCCCCAGAGTGTGGGAAATTGTTGTTTAAGAACACTTCTATTTGGAATGTATGTTTTCTCCCCATTTCCTGCTCCCTTTTTCCTTATGCCTGAAAATTTATCATCCTATTCCCAGCTCTAACTCAACTTATCAAAAAGGCTTCCAAGAGCAAATCTAACCATCAGAGGTCTGTATCTACCACTTAGTAGTGACATGATCTTGGGCAAGTTCCTTAACCTCTTGAAACCTCAGGTTGTTTTTTTTTTTTTTTTTTTCTGTACAGAATGGATAATTTTGTAGTTCCTCAATCCTAAATTGCATGTTTTGTTTTCCCTCACATTTTAACATTATTGAAAGTGTGATTCATCTTAGGACTACTGGACATTCCCTGTAAACATAGTTTTTTTTTTTTTTTTTTTTTGCCTCATACATCTGTCTATTTTAACATCATAACAAATTAAGTGTCATGAAAAAGAAAAGCCCTGAAGAAAAGAGAAAAGAAAGGAGGTCTGGGGAAAGGTCTTTGTCTAGAGTAGGATTTTTCAACCTCAGGGCTATTGACATTGGGGATGGATAATTCTTTGTTATAAGAGACCATTCCCAGCCTTGTAAGATGTTTAGCAGCAATCCTGGCCTCCGCCCACTAATGCCAATAGCATCTCAGTTGTTGTGACAACCAAAAATGTCTGCAGATATTGCCAAAGTGACAAAAATCATGCCCAGTTGAAAAACACAGGTCTAGAGAGAGGAAATGGTAAACGAAAGCCCTTGAGGCAGTAATGAGTCTGGTATGCTCAAGAAAGGAGGCCAGCATGGCTAGAGTACAAGCAGCAAGTGGAAGGAGAATAGGAGATGTGGCTAGAGCCACATTGTGCATGCAGTTTTGTGGGCTCCAATAAAGAGGTTGGATTTTATTCCGATTTGAGGGAGAGTGCTGGTTTTGAGCAGAGAGAGAAATGATTTATTTCATTTAATTTCCCCTCCATCTATTCCTTCATCTTTTTTTTTTTTCTTTCTTCCTCCCCTCCCATTCTTTTCTATCAATCTATCTGGACATAATTATCAAGCTATCACTCAGTCACACCCCAAATTAAGCATCTAATATGCCAAAATCCCAAAGGGATCAATTTGCACAATTAAAAAAAACAGGGAGGACAAGAAATAATATTTCTGGAGGAATGTGATAATGGTTACCCCAATGAAGATGGTGTGGGATGCAAGATGGTTTAGAGAAAGAAGATATGGTTGGGAATGGATGGATGGAGATATGAGGCTACTCCAGGAAAGGTAAAGTGGGAGCAAAAAAGTGAGTATTGCTTCTTTGTGATATGTAATCTGAGGCTTTGAGGTGTCCTTTTAAGAAAATATACAGTAAGGATACATAACCTTCCAGAATTTTTGTATTTAGATTCCTTTCCTTTTTGGTCTACAAAGAAGCAGGCAGATCTTGATGTAATTTACCTTTACTAGGGACGTTTATCTATCTCATCCATTTTTTTTTTTTCTTGGTATCAACAGCAGTGCAAAGAGAACCTTGTGGCTTTTAGCATGTGAAATATGATCCTACACTATAATTACAATAAAAATGCATTTTACTCTGTACTTTAATGACTCTAATCTAAATTTTTAATGTTAGAATATACCATTTAACTGCCAATTAAATTGTTTTTATCTTTATATTAAGCTTTCCAATTGGAAACTACTGATTCTCAACTTTGACTATACAGTGGAATTGGCTGAATATTTGAATAAATCATCAGTAGCTGGAATCCTGACCCCAGAGAATTTAATGTAATTGGTGTGTGTTATGGCCTGAGCATCATTTTTTTTTTTTTTTAAGTTCTCCAGGTGACTGTAATGTACGGCCTTGACTAAGAACCCCTGGATTAATCATTGCAGAACAGGGTCTAGAACAATGTAACTGCTCATTAAAGGACTGGCAAATAAATCAAGATAATAAGTCTTAAATTTTTCAGGAAGAATGCTGACACCTTGCTTGTGTTTTTCCAAATATTTTTCACTAAATGAGGAAATCATACAAAAACACATTATAAATCATAAAGAAAGACATAAATGTTATTTTTTCTTCCTTATCTAATACTTTCAATAATGCAATGAGCACAGAAAATGCTTTTGGTTTCAGCAATATTTTTAAATGGGTCTGTCTTTAACAACTACGCCATACTGCTAAATTAGTTTGTATCTTTATTTGGGAAAAACTGATTTCACATGGAAAATTTCATTCAGAGGAACAAGGTAATGTTGACATATCATAAATCTTTAAATCATTTCCATACTAGAAAACTCCAGAATAAGGTGTTGGCTAGTGTTGGTTGTTACAGTAATGGTACTGGATCATTTTAATAGAATAATTATTATAGTACACCTATTGATATTTCTTAAAAAATGAAGTTTACAATATGACTCATAACCTTAAAATGATTTAGTATGGCTGATTATTTGGAACCATATCCAGACTTCACAGGAACAGTGCTGAATTCACTACATATGCAACCAACTAGCAGTGAGATTCACAACAGAAAGTGAATGTGAACTAGCCATTTGTTTTCTAGCCAATCTGATTTAGTGTAATTCATACTAGAGTAATAAGACTCTTCACTCTATATGCTTTTCCAAGTCTTTGTTCTTGTTGAAGGACAAAATATTTCTAGAAAGCTATCCAATATAGAATTAGCAAATTTGAAAAAAAGAGCAAGTCGCTAAATACATATGATATCCCATTTTTATTTAGTGAATATCTAGAGAGAGATGTTACTATATAAAATAATAATTAACAGTAATCACCTCTGCATTGTAGGATTATGGTGAAATAAAGGTTATTATTTTTACCTGAATATGTTATTATTATAACAAACATGTAATGCAAATATAAAAATAAAAATAAAATCCAAATATCACATGCTCACAAATAAGGTGTTTTTTCTAAACACAGTGGTGCATAAGAAGTTCCAATACACTTTTTTTTTTTAAATGTACCATTCTTTTCCAGCAAAATATAAAATGTAACCATACAAAACAAAACAAAACAAAAACCCTAATGCACACATTCTTAATTTAATGTGTTCTTTAAGGAATTGTTCAGCCACTGCTGGTTTAGTTACAAGGGTTTGATGAGATATTTAAAAAATTAAAAAAAAAAAAGTCTTAGGATAAGGGAAAAGAGTCTTGTAGAAGTATCTACTTTTAAAAATAGATTCCTAATATATCAGTGTTAAAGGAATTGTACTGCTGGCAATTATATATATTTACCTCTCACCCCAAGGAAATAACTACATTGTTAGCCTGGAATAGGATTTAACACATCATGTTTCTTTTCACTTGGTTGTTAAAGATATATTTTAATGTAACTGCATGTCATCATTTAGCCTTCACTATTTTCCTTTAATGTATCCTTAGAAAATGAACGATTATGGCCATGAAAGCATTTACAAAAATGCCCTGTGCTTTCAAGCTCTCCATTTTGGTCATAATTTTGGCAATAAAAAGAGATAAAAAGTACCCATCTATAATAACATTATTATTAATGTCATAGAATTTCTATGCCAGTTCTTTTGCTGGTCATGAATCCAGCTAATTACTTATTCGTATTTCTATCACTATATTCTTTGATCACTTCCACTAATTTTGATATTTTTCTCAAATCTCTGCTCCATATATTCACTCACTTATTTGTTCCTCTTTTATTGAGTATGTGTTCATATTAATGTCCTGTATTTCGGTTCTTTATAGCATTTTTTTCAATCATATGAGCGATGATATTTATCACATATTGGCATAATTCTCAAAATGTACCACTTATAAAAGACTCACTTTGATTTTGATGCCAGTGGTTAGAGGAATACGCATTCAGAAACATTTACATATTTCCTTATAATGTTAATTATAATTTTATGAGAATTTTTCCTGGTTCAACCAAATTGTTATTTCCATTATGACAAGAATCATATCTTAGAAGTCTTAGCTTCCTTTTGGTGCCTTGGCAGCACCGTTCACCCACTCTAGGTGTTCAGTAAACATTTGATTGACTGGTAAATTATCCACTTTGTAAACACATATCAAGAGAATAAATCTTCCTATTATCCATCAAGAGACTGTGAGTGGGAGAGACATCCTCTGGAGGAAAGCATTATGTATCCTGTGGAAAATAAAAAAATAGGCAGAGCACAGGCCCTGAGAGTCAGACCCTAATCCAGGTACAAGTAGCAAAAAGCACCCAAACTTGCAGGGTTCCATATGTGAAACAGATATTGTCATCTGACCTGCAGGGCTTCTATATGTGAAACAGATACTGTCATCTGACCTGACTCAGTTCAGGAGTCTGGGTTTGAGGATATTCTGAAGTTCCTTCCTATTCCTGTATATCAGACTCTACAGATTCCTTTTGGTAATAGGAACGCATCAGACTCCTTATGTGCAATTGGCAATTGTGCTTAATCTTCATCCTGCCCGTATGTAGTAGTGGAATATTCTCTCCCTGAAATAGGCAGTGTACCAAAAAAGCAGTCTAATAAATCTGTAGGCAAGATGCCACTGAACTAAAGATAAAGAATTCTTTAATGATCTTAATCAAGAGAGCTTATCCGTGATGTTCACTGAACTTTAATGTAAAACCCATAATTGAAAGCTGAGGATATGATGAGTGGGGAATGTTCCCATCCTGACTAAACCTGAAGCCCATATGGCCAGTATGGATGGCAGTTTGCTAGATTCCATTTTGAACTTGTACCTCAGTAGATAATTTGACCTTGGTCCAGAAGAGAGCAGAAAGGGAAAGGCATGGACATACATTGTAGGTATTTTTTTTAAAGAAAAAATTTTAAGGACTTTATTTATCTATTTGACAGAGATCACAAGTAGGCAGAGAGGCAGACAGAGAGAGAGAGAGGGAGTAAGCAGGCTCCCTGCTAAGGAGAGAGCCTGATGCGGGGCTCGATCCCAGGACCCTAAGATCATGACCAGAGCCGAAGGCAGAGGCTTAACCAACTGAGCCACCCAGGTGCCCCACATTGTAGGTATTTTTGACACTTTATGGAAAGTGCTGGGGTGCCTGGGTGGCTCAGATGGTTAAGCATCTGCCTTTGGCTCAGGTCATGGTCCTCATGTCCTGGGATCGAGTCCCACATCAGGAGCCCTGCTCCTTGGAGAGCCTGCTTCTGCCTCTGCTTCTCTCTCTCTCTCTCCATCTCTCATGAATAAATAAATAAAATCTTTTAAAAAAAGAAGTGTTTATTGTTTTATTATAAGTGATATGAATTAATATTAGGTGCATTGTGTATTCCTGCCCTGGGAACAATGTATATATATGACCTCTTACTTTCAAAAACAAGGCCTTCTTGGATATCAAAAGTGTTTTATACTTAATGAAACTGAGGCTCAATGAGATTAAGTATATCATGCAAATTCCTGTAGCTTTTGCTGTGGCAGGGCTGAAATCAAACCCTCGTTCCAATGATTATTTCCCCATGAATGCTTGGTTCTGTGGCTCTGTGACTGTCACCTCCAAATTCGGTGAGACATTATAGTAAAATAAATAATTCTTATAATTTAATGTTTTATAAACTGAAGTGAATAAGCTATTTTATTTGATATATAATGTCAATTCCTTACAGGTTTGTGGCTCTTTTATAATTAATTTTGCATATTCTATCTTATTTGATTATCATAATAATATGGAGTAGAGATTTTATTTGCAAATATGAGAAAATTAAGGCTTTGAGAAGCAGTGGCATTAGCTTAGAGTCATAGAGTTAATAAATAGCAAAGCATTATTGCCTTAGTTTTCTATCATGTAACAAATTACCATAAATGTAGTGGCTTAACACAACATCTATTCATTAGCTCACAGTTTTGGAGCTCAGAAGTCTGGGCACAGAGTAACTGGATTTAAAGTGATGGAAGGCTGAAATCAAGGTATTAGTGGGGCTGTGCTTCTGCAGGCGCTGGGGAGGAATCTGCTTTGAAGTGCCCTTGACCAAAATCAGTTACTTCCGGTTGTAGAACTGAGGTCCCATTCCCTTGCTGGTTGTTATCCTTTAGCTTCTCTCAGCTAGGGACCATCTACATTTCTTGCCAAGTAGCCTTCTCTATCTTTAAGCCAGCAACTGAGAACCTTTCTCATGAAATCCTCCTTGTGCTTCTAATTGTCCCTCTATCCCTGATCTCTGGACCCAGGTTTATGTGATTAGGTCAGGCCATCTCGGATAATTTTCTTGTCTTAAGATCAACTGTGCTATATAATAAAACCTCCTTAAGGGAGTAAAATAGATCATATTCACAGTTCTGGGATTATTCATGGGGGTGGGGATGAGGCGGGGGAGCCATTTTAGGATTCTGCTTATAATAAGTACTAACACCCAGGGGGGTTGTTAGTAAAATGAACATTATGGCTCTGTTTCATGAGACGTTTATACTTCTGTAGGCTATTACCATTTAGGTTGGCCATATTACTTACTTTGACCAAGGAACCATAACCTAAAGTAACATATTACTATCTGATAGCAGAAGCTTTGAAAGCCCCTAGGTGTTTTTCCAGAGTTCTTTTCCTCCTGTCTGAAGCCAGTATAACCCAACTATGAGCTGCTTTTTCAGCATGGTTCCTGGAATAAACAAGACTCATGAAGAAGAACCATAGCGATATGCAGCATGTATCACGGGCAAGAAATCAACCATCTTGGTTGCGGGCTACTGATAATTTGGAGGTATTTGCCACCTCAGCATAATTTAAAAAAAATAATTAAAATAAAAATTGGAACCTAAAAGTAGGATTGTTATGAATAATAAAGGAATATATAAATAAAATAAAATTGGGCATTGGCTTTACAGCCAGCTGGTAGGTGGCAATGAAACTCAATAATTACTGGAAGGTGGAAAGATGGTGACCAATGCTATCTAATTGTAAAACCAAAAGAAAATTGAGTGATATGGATAAATCATGTGTATATTTTTGAGCCTCAGTTTTTCCATCTACAGCATGGGATACCACTTCTATTTTGATTTCAGAGTTATGGCATTTTTTAATGTGCAAAATAGAGTTCTACTTTTTCCTAAAGTAAAGTCTCTTTACTTTAGTAAAGTAGACTAAAGTAGGTCTCTCTGATTACAAGCAGGAAAAACCACTTAATTTTCCTAAACTGCAATCAGTTTATGAGTACTAATAATAATGATAATGCCTTATGATTATTAGGCTCTTATTATATAATAGACACTTTCCTAAACAGTTGAGCGTGCCTCCTCACAACTGATTTTCACAACTAGCTTGTAAGGAAATAAATGGAGGAAACAAAATATGAATAGTTTCCTTATGCCCACAGATCTAGTCTAGAATTAGCCCATATGCTTTTATCCCAAAGCCCAACTCTTATTTCAGATTTTTAATACATATTTTCTACATCCCCATCTCTAATATGGCAGATTTGGAAATACAGATTTCTCAAAGACATCTTCAAAACTGAAGATAAAATAATTGTAGTTTTTCAAGTCTGACTCTTGGTTTAGAGCCATATATGTGATTTGGGGGGCAGGGTAGCCAATGGGATCATAGGCTTTTTGAAAACAAACCCCATTTTTCCTCCTTCAGACATTATCTTAAGCTAACTCTCACATCCTTTCCTCATCCTTAATGTCTTATACTTAAGTTCTTGCTCTTTCCTCTGTCACAAATAGTCTCCATTCTTTGTATCAGTTTTTGTTAAAATCTGAGGCAGTCCTTGACATTCATTTCTACAGCTGCCTCCTGCTAAATTTCTAAATATATCTCACTTTCCTTTGAGTTCCCACAGCACTTGGAACTCTATTGGCACTTAAAGAATCTTGGGTCAGTGGGACAAAGTGAGGACTTTGGAGTCAGACTATGGGCAATCTCTCAAGATATTGAGCTGTTTAGAGCCTCAGTTTTTTTGTTCTATGAAATGGGGATACTATTATGTATCTCACAGTCAATCTGATAGTGAGATAATGGATCTAAAGCTTCTTGTGCATTTCTGAAATCTCTTATTTAGCAGCATTAGTAAAAGTTTGTCAATAGCAGTATTATTACAATAATGATAAAAATCAGAGGGGCTTTGGGAAAATGTGAACACTGAAATGTAATCACTAGTGAAGAAATGAACTTCCCACTCTGTTAGACAGTCACTGTGACGTTTTTTTTTTCTTTTGTTGCTATGACACTGCTCAGTTAGGTCACCGTCAGTGAACAGTGATATCATTCTGCCCTCAAGTAGCAAAAGAGTTTGGGAAGTTAGAGAATAGAGAATGAAAGGAAGCTTATAATCCACCATTCAGAATTTTGTTTTTCCTCAGAATAACTTTAATTATAATCTCTTCTGGCTTTCACTTGACAGAGAAATTGGAGAGAAAAGGAGGAATGGGCATATAGTTTAGTGAATCCCATTTGCCACTGCAATCATAGATCCATATGTTCATCATATATGTAAAGCCTATTTTAAGTTCATTTTTGCACATGTGCCCCCAAATTGTTTCCACCTTATATATCTTTATGATGACCCCAGAAATTTAGTTTTTAACAAACAAAGGGTAGAGGTTATACCTTTTACTAGTCTAGGTCTAGTTTATTTTGTTTTTATTTTTCACAATTTTCTTATTGATGGCTTTTGGAATATTATTTTCAACCAGTCTGGACTGATTATGATTACTATTTTTATATCCCAGGGTGAACAAATATATATATATATATATACATACATATATATATAATTCTGCAATTAATTAACAGTTTGGAAAAATGCAGGTAACATTCAAAAGTAATGGGAAACATTAACTGGCACTGTGACTGAACAGTTGGCTACTTCTCAATATGAAATGTGGGTAAGAAAAAGCCTTTATGTGAATTCTCATCTGTTACCAACCCAAACTTAAATTCGAATGTTCCTTCATGTTCATTCATTTCTAGAAAATACATATACCTCTCTAACTAACTTATCTCATGTCTTCTTCAAGTATAGAAAAAAGAAGAAAAAAAAACTGCATACTGTAGTTAGAATGCACTGTTTACAGTGGAGGCATCTGTCACATAGCTTTATCCATATCCTGAGCCCAAAACAATAGTTACATTGTTTTAAATCCCATTTTGTCTTTAAAATATGGATTTGTTCTTTTCAGGGATTCTAGAATCATTAAGGCATCACTTAACAGTCCAGTATTTAAATTATCTCCACTACAATTGACTCAAATTCGATGTCAGAGGAAAGAGAAAATCAACAATTTTTTTAATTATTGCTAAAATTGTTGAATTTTCCCCTAATAATATATTCAGGTTTAATTTAAATCTCATAAACATGAAGGTCACTAAGTCAGAGACCCCAAATGTAAGCCCAGATCGTGTTCATTTCAGTAGGTCACAAAATCTCATTTTGGTAGACACGCATCGTCTGCGATAATGCCTTGATTAAAGTGACCCGAAAGGGGAAAATGTGTATTTGGGCTTTGGAAATGAGCTTATCATTACTTCTGAAGAAGTAAGCAATCAAGAGTTTTATCAGTTTTATCACTTCTCTCTCCTACAGATCTTTGGAGGGAAACTTGTGATTAGTGGATATTTATATTAAAAACAGAGATGGCAGAAAATAAAGACCACCAAAAGAAAGGAAATATATTCTAGCGAACTTTTCCTGCATCTAAATAGCAAGCCTAAAATTATAAGCTTAATACTATTAAAACAGTATTAGTACTTCAGTATTTCAAAAACACATATGTATATTACTTCATTTAAATTTTTGAGAAGGAAGAAAACAGGTAAAAGTATGAAAAACCCAAGAAACAAATAGACAAGATATACCTGTGTCCAATCACACAAGTTTTTCAATTTCTAATTATAACATGAGACCCTGTCTATTTCAAATAATCTGTATAGGATGTTAGGATCCAGGGTTCCCTGCAATTGCTAACATTGCCTGGTGACCTAATAGGTACCGGTGGACTAGGAGGCACTCACGCACCTTTTTGCCAGTGATTGTTGGAACCACTAAGGGACACAAGAACACAAATGCCCAGGTTTGCAAATTCCGCTTCACTAAAATGTGCATTTAATGAGGGCAATTACTATACATTTCAGCAATGCGTAGTAGAGTGTACACTCGCTAAATATTTGCTAATGCTTCAAGAAAAGCTCCTTTCCACAATATACAAACAGCCTCAAATCTCCTAACCTCTGTCGGTACACATTCCCCTTTCTACCTTAGTTTCTTCATCCAGCTTATGGGAACGTAACTCTACGACTTTCCAAGATCACATGCAGAATATCACACAAGCAGTCATAAAATGGAAATGAGATTAATTACGAATGAGAGCTGGTGAAGGACACAACTACAAGAAGCTACAAACTGAGTGACATTTTAAACAGACTCCTTGATTACAATGCTTTACGTAAAAGAGGTAGAAAGATATACCGCTTCTAAGCCCTTAACACAGCAATGCTTAAATAACCAGCTTTGAAAGACTAACAATAGATTTTAGCTCTATCCCAGCAACAGCATAACAATGTCACACACACACACACACACAAAGCTAAGACCATGTTGAAATATTTGCATCTTAGATATCTCTAAAAAGCAATATGAGCACAAAAGATGCCACTGCTGCTCCAACACATGAGCCTTTGATGTTCCCTCATCTTTACATCATAGAAGGAGCTCAAAGGGTTAATTAAAATTTAATGATATCGGCAGTACTTTGAAAAAGTTATGAACTTGGGCGAGATCAATCACTTTCTTGGACTGCCTGACTTCAAAGCCGACATTATGCAAAAGGAGAGAGGGGAAAACTGCTCCCATTCTGAACTGAATTCATAAGCAAGGATTTTCTCATTAGTGGTCTGTACATGGAGGAGATTCCAAGTTCAAACTAAAAAGAGGAAGATGCCAAAAAGTGGTTAATCTCAATGTTAAGCCTTTGATGCTGATCGCATTTATGTTTGAATGAACACGCTACCAGAAGCATCGAAATTTAAAGACCCCAGATCAGGAAATTTGGGATTAGGGGGAGCTAAACAGCTTTTCCTTTTCTTTATTTCTGCCTTTGGAATCACAGTTTGTTTGGCTGGGTTTAGCAAAAGAAGAAACAAAGAAAACCAAACTAATTAACTTGTTTACTCATTTTCAGTGACATTCTATAGAATGACATTTACAATGACTAATTTAACTTCTGTCAAAATGTAAACTTTTGGCTGTCTCTTAGGTCTTTTCTTACTTGTGTCATCCTTGCCAAAGCCCCCTAACCATACTTTCACTCTCTCTCTGAAGTCCATTTATTTATAAGGATAAAAGGTAATGTGTTTTTCAACAAGGGAAGATATATATGTATATATATTTTTCTACACATGTGGTTATGCTTCATTTGGGGTTATTCAGTGAAGTGAATATGGTCATTTCAGAACACGTTATAAAAATACAAGAAATGCCTGTTTTGAAATAATTATGAATTGTCACTGAAAGCCAGGAAAATTTCCCAACCTGGCCCTGAAAAGACCAAATGCAATCTAATGCTGCTCTCTGGTAACATCTTGCCTGAAACATGTGGGCACCAAACGTTCGTGGTGAAATAGGAAGGGAAAATCAGCAAGCGTCATATATATTTGTTTGTTTGTTTGTTTGTTTGTTTTTAGCATCATGTATATTTGAAAGTGAGATTTAGATTGGATGCCTGTTCAGGAAAGATTGTGAGAAAATGAAAAATTGTATAGATTCTCATCTGCCACAATGTTAATAGAGAAATCAAATCATAGTGCCTAATTTGGGAAAAGTTGAAAACATGCTCGATTTCTTCTGATACATCTTTCGCCCTAGTTATCTCTTTCATGATAGAAGAATAAGATTTCCATGAGATCTTAAATTTAAATGGTCTTTGGAATTTGTTGGAAACTTACAACATGATTATTAAGTAGTTTGAATGATGGCTTGGGAGCACTTATGCTTGTATATTCTCAGGTAATCACCTTACTCTTACGAATGTATTTGATCCATTTGTAAACCGCAGAATCACCTGTGGACTCTTACAGATTCGGCAGTCAAACAGCACCTATAGGCCCAATTTTTTAGCTGATTAAATAAGACATATAAATTAAAACCATCACTTGGAATTTAGATTCCCTTTTTATTCAAAATTTTGATCTGAAGCAAGGAAGGAATATTCTATGGTGACTCCAAAGGTAGAGGTGGGCTGACCTATTCAACTGCACAGAGGGATCCCAAAGGTGATGAACATGAACAGGAGTCAGGCATAGGACAATTACAAATATGTAAAGATCTGCTAGCTCAGCTAAAGTCTTCCACATTTTATGAATTTTAAATCGCCATGATCACCTAATAAAACACATCTGGTGGTGAGATTAAGCCAGCAGTCACCTGCTGGAAACTTCTGAACTACATTTAATTTTTGTGAGTTAAATATAATGATTGTGAGAGATACAAACATTGATGTTCTCCATATTTTCAGAAGCTTAACAAAACACTTCCTCTTCTCATATACTGCTTATTCATGCCTATTCTCTGGTTCATTAAGAAGCAGCAGTAGGTACTTTTTCAAAAATCCCTTCTTCATAATCTCAAAAAAAAAAAAAAAAACCCAAAAAACCCTAGCACCATACTTTTTATCTTCCCTTTTTTGTCATTTATTTTTTTATTACAAAATAAAATAACTTACTGCATCCATTCCTCCTTATTCACACACTGAAGAAAGGACATTTGAATGATTACTGTTTTTTTTTTAATATTTTATTTATTTATTTGACAGACAGAGATCACAAGTAGGTAAAGAGGCAGGCAAAGAGAGAGGAGGAAGCAGGCTCCCTGCTGAGCAGAGAGCCTGATGTGGGGTTCTATCCCAGGACCCTGGGATCACGACCTGAGCCGAAGGCAGAGGCTTTAACCCACTGAGCCACCCAGGTGCCCCTGAATGATTACTGTTCTTATAACTATTTTTTATTTTCTTTCATTTATTCCTGAACATATTTAAACTCTTACATTATACACAGGTAAATGATATAGTAGGCAGAATATATTATGAAAAATAGCAGAGGGTAAATATAAATTAAAATAATTTAGAGGTGAGGAGGAGATATGGGTACACAGATTACAGTTTGAAATTGGATGAACATGGTTGAACACATTGAGAAGGGGATATTTAAGTCAAGACCTGAAGACAGTGAAGAAGTGAATGAATATTCAAGGAGAAGAGTATCTCATATGAAAAGAGCCCAGTGAAATCTAAATGACAGAATGGCTGTCATATGCAAAATGAAGAAACTGGTGTGGTACAGGAGGCAAGAAGAACTTATAGACCTCAGGATTCTGTATCAAGTCCTATTTCAATGCACCTTGAGCAGAGCTATTTGATAGAATTCTATTAGCTTCCTTTATTCTTTCCCCATCTTCCCACCCATCTAGTGTTCTCCCATTTCCCTACCTTAGTCTTGTTTCTTCTTTCCTATGTTTTTCTCTAACATGACTCTCAACTACAGTATCAGGATTATTTTTTTTCTAAATCTTTTTACTGTTTTTACTTCTCTAAAGAAAAGAATCAATCAACATAGAACAATGTCTAAAAACAGACAAATAAATTTAGCAGGACATTTTGCTAATGATATAGAAGATAAAAACCAGACTTTTCATTTTACACATACTTTTACAAATCCTTGAGGGGCTCATAAATATTTATTACACCTGCATTGCCAAGCCATACTTGAACTCTCAGTTTGGGGTTCATTTCATATTCCTTCCTGTTGGTACTGTGTTTGTACTCAAAATTATGAAGTTGTCAAATGAGGTGGCACTAAATTTCACTGGGGTACAGGGAAGAGGAGAGGCTTTTTATTTAATTATTCCTGAAACTCTGAAACTTTTGGCTCATTTGTATATTATAATTTCTTTCTTGGAATCACCTGCCTCCATCTTGAAAGGGAGAGAAATAAACTCTATAATACTTTGACAAGTAGAGTACTTGAATAATGATTTCACTTCTCAGAATAAATTATCTGGGTGCTTTTGAAGCTACTTTGATAATATCACTTCATATGACACATTTCATGATACAAATGGCAATATATGTCAGTATTGACCACTTATGATACGATTTTAATTTCATAGTATATTGCTTTTCCAGTTTGTATATACATCTTTTCTATAATTAAGAATATACTATTTTGATTCTATTTTAAGTTCCTGACATGAAAAAGAAAACCATACTAAGTTCATTTTGCTGAGAATAATCAAAGCAAGTAGTCAAAAATTGGTATTTTCCATTTTCTTTAATTTATACTAAAAATCTATTTTTGGAACTTAGGGCTCAGTTTTCATTTTTCACTTACATGGCCAAGGGTATCCAAGAAGGTGACTCAATTTAATAATACTGATGCAGATAAAAGAAAAACAAATCCGAAGCTTATAACTACTGGTGGCCATAAGGGAGATTCCTGTAGATGATCATCAGTGGAGAAGTCCTATGACTGAAGCTTCTGGTTTAAAAAAAAACAAACTGAGATGATGATGGGTGTGTAATCAGAGAAATGGAGAGATCAATCATGGGAGACAAATGGAATTTGGTGCAAAAGAGTCTTATAAAGCAGGAGAAATGAAGGCTTTAAATTTGCCAGTCTCAATAAGCAAGGGAAAAATTTGGGAGGTCAGGATGAAAAAAGAAAGGAAGAAGAAAAAGAAGAGAGAAGAAAAAGTTTTAACCTTATAGTAGGAAAAGGCAGTGGAAAGCCAGGCTCAATCAGCTTACCTGGTTGCCATGACATATAAAAATATAAGTTTATTAAAGAACATTTATATTAAAACAAGTGGGTAGTGAAGTTATAAAAGCATACTCTGAATTCAGATTACCTAGACTGAAGCTCTGTTTACATTTGGCAAGAGCTAAATTTCCTGGATTCATCCCTAACTTTGAAGTCCTCAGTTTTCTTATCTGTAAAATATGATAAGAAGTGTATAACCAATTGGGTTATTGTCAGAATTAATGAAACGATGCCTGTAAAACATTATGGTACCCAGAACACAGCCAATAATATAAAATGTCACTTATTATTCTTATTTCATGCTTACAAAGTGTTTAAGGAAATTTACACTATCACTTTACCCAATTTATTCTTTTCTGTAAGCCACTGTATTTTGTATTTAAATGCATGTGATATCATTTAAGTATCAATTACATAAATAGCAAGCTTGTTTTCCCATAAGCATAATTAATAGTAGGCAAACTCTAAAGAAATTTGCTTTTTTATTCCATTAAGATCAATGTCCCATCTCCCTCTTTTGGTACCACTTCCACCTCAATAAAAACAAAGTTCTTAAACTAAGGATATAATTTGGCAAAATCATTGCACACAACGCCACACGCGTATGGGGTATTCACTCAGAGAAGATTCTATGAAATGAATGTTGGAATTACAGTCGGCAGAATTTGTGTACTATGGTATGTGGAAAAGTGGGAGGTTCCTTTAATCATTGGGATTCTTTCTCCATCCCTAAGCTGGAACTACAAGATACTAATCTACTCAGCAGCTTCTCCCTTCTCTGTTCTCCTCTCACCAGTTCAGGTACTACCAACCCTCAGAGGGACCTCTTATAATTGGACCATATCAGGTCTCCACATCTGTTAGATTCACCTTCCTAGTGCTCTTGATGGAAGAATTTTTCCAAATACAGAGGGACAAAGCATTTGTCTGAAGAAAGCCTGCTATTATCACTGCAACAAACATTAAGTTTCCAGAATGGCCTATAGGGATTTACCTACAACCTCAGTCTCCTTCCTCCTTTGCACATACTCTTCCCATGCCTTAATCCCTCTGGCTTTCTTACAGTCTGACAAAGGCATCTGGCTTTCTCCTGTCCCTGGGCCTAAGCACAGGATTTTGTCCTCCATCTTCTTGTCCAGTGGGACTTAGGCTACTCTTCTCCAATATTCTGCCACTTTTTTAAGGAACCCTTAACTTATTCTTCAGATCTCAAGACAGTACTTCCTCATCACTCCACCTCTGCTCTGTTTCTATTAACTCAAATGTCCTCCTTATCACTTTCTCAGAACACTGTATCTTTTTTTCATAGTAGTAAAATATCAAATATTCTGTCACTTTCCCCAGGACCTTTCTGTAAATATCCTATTTAAATTGTACCTACCATTATATAGATATAGATAGATACAGATATATGTAGATAGATAGATATTCGTTGTGCTTGTTATTTAATATCTATCTCCTGATTAGAATTTAAACTCCATTAAAACTGGGACTTTGTGTTATTTTACCATTACATCCCCATCACCTACGGCAGAAATGAGTATAGCATAAATGTTTTACATACCCATAAATAAATATGAGTTCCAGGAAGCATATTTAGCTCTGTAACTTAAGTGCTCCTCCCCCAACCGGGAGAGGTAAGTGGTGTGTTCTTATTCACAGTTGATGAAATCAGCTACAACAAGGTTAAACATGTTCCCCAAATCACACATTTAATAGGTAACAGAAGCATGCTTAGCTTTAATTTACAAATCCAAGGCTCTCTTCTCAAACCTCAGTTTCTTGAATTCTGATTCCACAACTGCCCAAGTGAACTTACTTCCTATAACTTGCTTGACCTGCTCTTGTTGTTTTCTCTGTTATGTTTCCTTGACCTTAGATACCACGTAATTCATTCTTTTTTTTTTTTTCATTTTATCTGTTTATTTAACAGAGAGAGATCACAAGTAGGCAGAGAGGCAGGCAGAGAGAGGGTGGGAGGCAGGCTCCCTGCTGAGCAGAGAGCCCAATGCGGGACTCTCAGGACCCTGAGATGATGACCTGAGGGGAATGCAGAGGCTTAACCTACTGAGCCACCCAGGTGTCCAGACACCATGTAATTCATTGTTGATACAGGGAAACAGAACTCCTACATTCTTAAATAATTACTCAACAATGAACCATACATTAGGTGTTTCTTTCTTTCTCACCCCACTTACAAAGGTTGTGAGTGTTGAAACTGTCAAAATCCAAACACAATATGAGACTGAGGTATCATCATCCTTGGATTCCTTCTTGACTGAATTATTTATCTCCAGATAATACTAGCGCTACTTGGAAGATTAGTCTCAATGTATCTCCTTTTCTCTGCTCAAGTAAATGTAGTAATAAGATATTTTATTCATAAAAGTTAAACATGTTAAGGTAGTTTGAAATAACACCGGGGGAAGAAAGAGAAGGGAAATAAATGCTTTCGTTTGGTTGGTTGTTATTTGTTGTTTTCCCTGGGGTATATATGTATCCATGGACCTTCTCAGTTGAAGGTAAAATAACTCAGATAATTAGAATTCTCTAGCTGTCTGAAAAGTAGGAACTATAGTATGTTGTTCCTTGTCCCCACAAGCCTGTCTTCTTCACCAGCAGCAACATGCACCTCCATATGTGTGGCAGAGCCTGGGCACTGCCTCCCATTTTACCCATGTGAGGGAAAATATAGCTTCCTGTATACATAATTGAGGCCAAAACCGTACATTTTTAGATACAAAATGACTTTAAGTGCTGATCCTTTGATGTCTTTAAGGGATACTACCAATAAATGCTGAATATTAAGAACAAGGCATGAATATGTATGTCCAGATTATGTATTAATGATATATAATTACTTGTTAACCTTTATGTTCCTTTTAGAATAAGTGTTAGATGAACAAGGCTAAGAGAAATAAGTTGTCTTTTGCCCTTTCCCTTCCCCAGCAGTTTTTTTTTTTTTTAAAGATTTTATTTATTTGACAGAGATGACAAGTAGGCAGAGAGGCAGAGAGAGAGGAAGGAAAGCAGCCTGTCCGCTGAGCAGAGAGCCCGATGTGGGGCTCGATCCCAGGACTCTGGGATCATGACCTGAGCCAAAGGCGGAGGCTTTAACCCACTGAGCCACCCAGGCGCCCCTCTCTCCCAGCAGTTTTATAGTTCAACACACCCCACCCATTTAAAAAATATATGGTTTTAATATTCTTTTTAGAACGGGTTTTGCACTTTAGGATAGTTCACATACTATCCAAACACATTCTAAGTGCATGTTTCCATTGTGAGTGTTCAATTATTATTGTTGTTTGAAGATAAATCTTAGAAAGGAACAAAATCCTACTCTACCATTTGACACGAGGTAATAAGGGTGGACACAAGACCATTTTCACCCATTCTTAGAGCCCAGAAAATGACATTCATTGGTATTTCTATATGGTGAGAGTATTTGGGAGACAAATCAGAAAAGGATGGAATTGTTCTGGTTTAAGGGAAGAGGACAGACCCCTGCCTGCTCAGGAACTTGGTTTCTGTGGGACCATTAAAAAAAAAATCTTGGGAGCACAGCTTGAAATGTAAGAATGCTTTCCAGCCTCCCTGGGTTAAACTGGAAAAACAAAGGTCCAGTGAAGCTCTGTGACTTGCCACAGGGAATGAGGCCCAGTTACAAGTAAACTAACCAAAGAAGGTGGTTTGTTCCTTTACCATCTCATCAGGCTCCAGGGTACTGAGATTTTACTCACCAAATAGGTTAACTGATTTTCTTAAATACTCTGATAGATTTGAGTTTGTGACAGCCACCATGATTCAAGCATTTTGATGCTGCTTCTAAGAGGATATAAAATGTCAAAAATGAAAAAAACAGATTAGAATGCCATTGTGATGTTAAACTAATTGAATAACTATTTATTTTTGTTATACGTTCCATGGTGTGTTAGAAACACAGGACTAAATCATGATCCAAAAAACCCCGTAGACTGCCCTACAGTCTAGTGAAGGACACTGGTCTTAAGTACACATCAAAATAAATTTAAAATGGCAACTGTGATTGGGTTGATAATGGAGTGGCACATGGCAATATGAAGAACTATAGCGGGACCTTCTCTGGAGCATCAGGGAGAGTATAGGGATATTTTGGACTGAAGTAGTTTAAGAAAACAATTTTTGTTGACATGATCTGAAAAAACTAAAAACCGGTAAATTGCCTTGTTTCATTTAAAAATGATTTTGTAGTTTTATAGAAGTCCAAATTGAGGCTTTTGTTCCAGTTTTATGGCAAGATACACCATAAGCACAATAGTTCAATATTCATAATGGTACGCTCTTACAAAATAAAGAGCCATGAACTCACTAAAGATAGCTATACAAATACTATATTTCCATGAGCATTTTATATTCTAATGTATGAGGTAAGACCTATCCCAGGCATGCAGATGCTTTCTTTTTGTCAGCAGTAAACTCTTTTTACTATATTGAAGGAGAATATCCTCTATAAAAACTAAACAAAAATATAAATAAAAGTAGTTTCTACTGAAGAAATGGCATTGGGATAAAATTCTTCCTTTAACAGGTAATACATGTGCTCAATATTATCATTTCAACTGCTGATAATTACACTTCACTAACAAATCAGAAAAATAAACAATATATAGATTTCTACCTGATAAAGAGAGAGAGACAGAGTATGCTAAAAAGACTGAATGTGTGTATAAGGAAGCATGGATATATTGGCAGGAAGGGTAATCCAGCATGGAAATGATTCTATTGCTTGAAATAATAAAGTGGATATTTCAATAAATAAAATAGAATATACTTTTTTAAAAGATCAAAGTAAGATGAACTATATGACTGAAAATGTTATAGTTTTTTAATGTTTTCAAGAGTGAAATTTGATACAATGTTTTTATATATTAATCATTACTAAGCAATACAATATTTGTAACTTGTTGTACTTGGCAAACCCTTTTGACATCTCAAGAGAGTGAAGAAAGTCATCACAGCAGTGGATGGCTAATTAGTATGAAACATGACAAGATAGCTATAAATCCCTCATTTTTAATTTAAAATCGTACTTAAATTTCAAATTTGTACAAAATACAAAAATCCTTAATTTCTTAAATATACTGTTAACAGACTTCCTCTTTTTCATAACTTCACCATAGAGAAGAATTAGAACTTCTATAAATGACTGGGATGAGGAAGTACCCCTTGAACTGAGAAGGATTTCTAGTTACCTTCAAATTCCAGCTTATATAGAGTGCTTCTATAAGAAACAGAATATACACCTTCCTAGAAATTCTTAAGACTCAAGGTAGGGAAAAGGCAAATGTTAGAAAACTTTGTTTTAAAGTAAAGTAGAAGTAAACCTTGAATTGAAACTCTTCATAATCCCCCCTCTACTGGAAAGTCTTCAGTGCGGGCATCATCAGGCTTTGCCTGAAATGTCTTTTTATTTGTCTGCTCCATTCCCACTGCACACATTATCTGTTCTCCAAAGTGATCGCTTTTCATCCTTGTGTCATATATCAGTTTTTCTTTTAAGTAAGAAAGAAAAAGACTAATTCCAGTTCAGGATATTAAAACGATGAGCCCCATTGCATTCAGAGTCTGACTGCCCTGTATGTGTGTGTGAAGACATATTCAAGGTTCTAGTTGCTCTGTATTGATGTCACTTCCTGGGAGTAAGTTATTTCTACAGCATTCTCCATAGTCCACTAGTAAACTATCAATGTTAACGCATCTTCCTGTGTATCTCACATATTACTGGGGAAAGACATTTGCATTACAAAGATCCTCACTGTGGAAGAATATAAAACACTGCACGCATGTTGAAATACAAAGACACAGCAGCCAAGAGACTCACAGTTGGTAATCTGAATTCTATTTTCATTTGTTATTCTGGTTATAAAAAGGTTAAATTAAGCAGAGCACTGCCTGCTCCATTTATATACCTTACCTGTTAATAAGCTAAGCCACTTAGAAGTTTTCTTAACTGTCTTTGCTGCCCTACCTGTGTTTCATTTCTATCAGTCATAAATCAAAGAAGTTCTCATCCAGAGAGTTTCTCTATCTAGTTTGCAAAATCTGGGGAGGTAGTATGGCATGTGTTTATGATTTTACTTTTTTTTCTTCTTCTATTTTTTTTTTTTTTTTTTTTGCACTAAAGAAAACTGAGTTCTCATCCTCATTCCACTACTTCATGGCTTGGGGTATTAGATGGGAATAAATGGTAGGCTGTTGTAGTGAGATTAAGAAATTCAGTGTTTCAAATGAGGTAATGGTTTATTTATATCTCATGGAGGAGACAATGCTCCACAAAGTCATCCAGGGCTATAGTCACGTGGCACAGCTTTGACACCATTCTCAACATGTAGTTTCCCTAACAGCTTCAGACACCACTCTTTCTAAGAACAACAATGGAGTTAGAAAGTGAGGACATGGACTTTTAAATATAAATCTATTTAATCGATATTTTTTAATATTTTATAAATATTTTATGTTTATTTTAATTATTAATATTCAAATTAAATTATTTATCATTTTTCATAGTCATGCCCAATTATTGAGTGATTTACAAAATATATCCTGGATCTATAGGTTGTGTCAGCAGGGATTAGGCCCTGGTGATAGAAAAGGTTTTGGGGGACGCCTGGGTGGCTCAGTTGGTTAAGCAACTGCCTTCGGCTCAGGTCATGATCCCAGCGTCCTGGGATCGAGTCCCACATCGGGCTCCTTGCTCGGCAGGGAGCCT
>ML101720.1:64637-100519 GCA_003697995.1 Taxidea taxus jeffersonii
TCCTGGGATCGAGTCCCACATCGGGCTCCTTGCTCGGCAGGGAGCCTGCTTCTCCCTCTGCCTGTGCTCTCTCTCTCTAACAAATAAATAAATTAAAAAATCTTAAAAAAAAAAAAAAAGAAAAGGTTTTGGTTTCCTTACTACTAACATGATTAACTGGCTTCCTGAGTGATAAAGCAATGTTATTGATGATGAGGAGGATGGTGATGATAATTTAGCTCACTGGCCTGTATGATGGGTGTTCCTAACTCCTCTGGTTTTCTGCGATCACCTATAACATGATCTCTATCTTACCAGAGAAAGACTCTGAGGTAGAGACTTAGAAGCAGGAGGATAACTGGGAATTGCCCACAGGATATACACCTACTGGATGGGTAAGGAAGTAAGATTAGATGGAAAGCTGAACTGTGACAACAGGAGCTTCAACACCTTTCACAGGAAACACGTGATCTGAGATGGTCTTTAAAAGTTAATTCAAAATGAGGCAGAAGGAATAGGCTTTTGCATCTTATCCACACCGACCAACAACTTGATACAGAATTCTTCATGGAAGGAAGCATGCCTGGATGAGTCTCTTCCTTTTTGCCCAGGGCAAATTTGGGAGAGGGAATCGTTGTACTAATAAGGACTCTTCATTCACTGATTCGCACTATCCTCACAAAAACACCTTATGATGAATATTGCATCTGAAATCTCTGTACGGTCTTGGCTAGGGTTGGACACACACACACACACACACATATTATGTGACATTTAAATGGTGAAAATGGGTGTACAGCCATTTTTACACTCCAGAGTTCCATGTGGGGTGAGGGGCTTTTGCAGCCCATGTACTTAGTCACTGATCAGCTGGCAAATCCAGTTGATGCGGGTCAGTGTCCGTGGTGCATAGCTAGTCCAGATCCTGCCAATCTCTTCTGGCTTCTCTGAATCCTCAGTCAGGTGTGCACAGTGATATGCTGACAGGCACCAATTTATCCAGCAAGTCAACCACATCATCAAGGCTGGAGCTTGTGTGAGATCAACATGGATATCAGCTGACCGTGTACATTCCAGTTTGTTCACATGGTCCCAGTTTGTCTTCATTCTCCCCTATTTCATGTCAATTTTTCTTCCTGATTGCCTGTCCATCTGACTTTAGACACCAAATTGGAGGCAATATTCTTTCATACACTACTCTCATAACTAAGGTCTAATTCCTATTAATTCCTTATTCTCTCTCTCGGGGAGTAGTTTGCTTCTCTAATTGAATCCTCATTTGAAATTACCTGAATTTAGCAGAAGAAACTGTGGCCCTGAGAAGTTAAGTAACATGTCCATAGTCACTTAACAAATTTGTAATTGGACTAGAATCCTGAGCCATGGTTTGAATGACTCTTAAATCACCCCTAGGATGCTGTTTGCAACTCTTACAGAATTGCCATAAGGATAGAATGGTATTTGTATTTAATATCTGTAAAGTGCTAAACCAATGTTTGTTTCTATATAAGAATTTGCTGTTTTCATTATGAATTATTACTACTGGAATCCAAAGATTATGCTGTTAACCACCACACATACTGTCTTCCATTGAATAACTACATGAAGGATACAAAAGAGCCGTCTCACTCTTCTACTCGAGCATTCTCCAAGGTATCAAAATCTAACTTCTAGAATTTTCTGATTAGAGATGATAGTCAGCCAATATATAGTAAGGAGTTAGGGATATGAACACTTTAGAGACTTGGTTAAGTACTGGAAAGGGACAGAGATTAATCCCAAAATGGATAAATGGTAGTAAAAACATGCTTTGCTAAGTTAATCAACTAGTATCAGTTGATCACTTTAAATGAAAATAGGACCTTTTAGAGATTAAGAGAAGCTTAGGCCATAGATGTAAGTCTATGGTTTTGATGAATATTTTCTTTCATTCATAAGCATTAGGATATTTCTGATTGTATTCATAGATTCATTTGGAGACAATAATATATTTTTTAACATTTTGATTGAGACACAACACACATGAGTATAAAATGCACATTGATTTTAAATGTATATAGTTCAGCAGAAATGTACATGTTCAGATCTTCACTCTGATCAAGATATTGGCCACATTAAGCACATATTTAGTATTTTAATATATGTAGCTTTGCTTTCTAATCTCTTCATTTTTTACAAATGAGAAAATTTTACTGGTAGTAGAAAAGAGCTCCTTCGTCGGGTGTCATTATTGTTTTTCTTCATTATCATCATCATCTTCATAGTAACTACCTTTTATGGACTAGTTACCACCTATCAGGCTGTGCTTTGTTTATCCTTGTCACCTCACTAATATTAACCACAGTCCTATGCCAAAAATATTGTTACCTTGTTACCTCTTTTTACGGATCAGGAATTTAAGGCTAAGGAAGTTTAAGTAAATTGTCAGAAGTTAAGATATCTGTAACTGTGGGAATCAGAATAAAAACACATTTTATCTGGCCCCCAGATAGCTGGTCACAAGTATTAAGCTACATTAGTTAGAGGGAAAAAAAAAAAAGTAAAGTAAAAAGAGAAGTTAGAAACAGAAGAAGCTTGGCAATTGAAGCAAGAGGTAGCATGTATAGAATAAAAGGAATGAACATTTTCACAGTGAAGCATTAGAAGAGAGAGAGCAGAGAGTGCTCCCAATCCTTAGACAATCCAATATGAAGTAGCTACAATGCATTTAAGGAAAGCCATCAGCATGTGTTGGGGGACTGTTTCATTTTGAGGACCATGATGTAATCAGGTGGGAACCTAAATATACATGCTATTTGGAAAAATTCTTTCTAGAATTGGAATTATCTGCCAGTAATGCAAACTGAATTTCCAAGTATCTTGTGGAAACTTGGAGAAAGATAATTTTTAAAAGAAGCAGAGATCATACATGGTTATTATTATCAATTACAACATATTCAAAATATAAAAGAATTGGTGTTTTCTATAATGTAGGATATTGTTCTTTTTTCATGAAATAAGGAACTTTATAATCCCACTTTCCTTGATTTTTTTTTCATTCTTCAGTGATGAATGATAGACTCTTATAATAGTTTTTTTTTAATAGTATAACTTCTCCATGTGTTTGGAAAAAAAAATACAGTATGTCATTTCTCAAGGTGTGCTATTAAGAAGAATAGACAAAGTAAAATGGCCTTTCTAGACCCATGGTATTATTACACCATATTTTCAAAATTTATGTATCTTATACACTTATAACTTACATGTTTTATAAACATGTCTTTGTGTAGCCTGTTCCTTCTGTTTGGTACACTCTTTCTTCAAACAAGTACTTGGCCATATAATTTCTCCTAGATCCATCATCCTTGAATGTGAAGTCCAGTCTCTATAATTCTGAAATTACTATTCTATACAATTTTTACAATTTAAAATTATTGTGCATTTAATTCCTAACTTATTGATGGTTTTTAAATTGCCTGATGTTCTTATAAAAAAATGTTAATCCTACTCTACAGTGTTTAGCAACACATAGTGATGAAAAATGGGAACTGCTTAGAGCAAAATATAGAAGGCATTTATTTAAAATAGACATAATGAGCAATATTATATAAATGTAGGTATTTTATTCAAATTTTCCTCCAATCTGTCACCAACAGAGATGCAAATGCATATCAGGCCTGATAAAGATCATTAGACTGACATCTGTATTTGGCTGTTGTTGCACAGGGGTAAAGCACAATGGCAGAAAGCAGATGTTGAGGGTGGGAAGATGTTATGTCAGTTGTTGACAGTGGGAGTCTTAATCAAGGGGCAACAAGAAAGTGACAAACAGAAATGAGAAGAGAAGAAAACTGAAATGAGCAATGCTTCAAAACTAAGTTGATTTGGGGCCCCCATAATTAAGAATAGATATTTTATTGGCAAAGCCTGTTATGTTAAGCACTTTTGAGTTTTTTAACCCTTCTTGAGAGAACAGGCATAGATACATCTGTGTGTGAATGTATGTTGCCATATGCAAGGGCTGGGGTGAGACCCAGAGAAATGAGAAAGTGAGGCTTCTGCTAAATGATTATAGCTAATTATTTCTCACTCTACAACATCACATAATTTCTTCTGTCTTTTGCTTGACTTCATATACACATTTATTTCAAAGGAGAAAAAAAATCCCTGAATGATTACTTTTTGTCATAATAACACATGGATGCTACCTCTAAAATTTACAAGGAAAAGGTGTTATGGACACGTAGTTCTTGGCACCAATACTGTGTGTTTAGAAATCCTGTACTAACCAACATTTAGCAACAGACTGTATACAAAAATTATGACTCTTTACTGAAATATCAAAAAGCAGGTGGATGGTTTCTAGAAAGGAAAGATGATCTTTCTAGGAGTCTAAAAAGGAGATCAAGGAAGGAATTTAAACTTGTTAGTAAACATAATTAATGATATCTAAGGCCATAACTATTTAATAATATGTAGTATGGGTCACCTTCACGAGGTGGGGATCCTGGTGATCAGAGCTGAAATGATGGGGGTTCTATTGACTGATGATCAGTAGATGACTTTATTTCTACAATCACTTCTTTTATACTTTACACAAGATCCGGTTGCTAACAGGATACAGATTTATGTGCAGGATGTGAATTGCATGTGAGATGTGAGATGTGAGCTACATGAAGGATGTGGGCTACATTGTCTCTTAGTTTTAAATGACAAGAGTAAGTTAAGGATTCTCCACACTCAGCAGATCCATCTAAAGGAGGACATGAAAGCACTCTGGGGATCCTCCCATGTTTATTCCAGGCGTGGGCCCAGGAAGACTTTTGCCCTCCATCTCAGGGAGTTTTCTCACATGATCCAATAGACCCCAGTCACACTGGTGAGGATCCGGGTTGTGTTCCAACAAGTACGTAGTAGGCAACTTCTGATATAGTCTGCAATAATCTTATTGCCTGGTATTCACGTCCTGGAAAATCCCTTTTCGTGCCTGCAGCCTGGGTCTATTGCCTTGCTTATAATGAATAGAATATAACAAAAGTAATGGGATAAGCCTTCCCATATTAGATTAGAAAAACCTATGACTTCTGCTTCCCTTTCTCCCCTATCCCCATCTGTGCCTCTTTCCACGTGTTTGCCTTGAAAAGAAACAAGCTGCAGAAGACCATATGGTCTACTCACTTCTATGAGTAGAAGAAATAAGACGTTCAGTTCACATATGACCTTGGAGAAACTGCAGCCCGTCAATAGCCGCCTGAGGATTTGAAGATCCTTCCTCAGCCTGAGGCTTCAGAGGAGAATGTACCTTTGCTGATACCTTGACTGCAGCCTTGTGATAGACCTTAAAGCAGAGGATTCATCGAAGTCGGGCTCACGAAAACTCAGATAATAAATGTCTGCTGTTTTAAGTCACTAAGTCTTATATGAGGGAATAACTACAGATTTTGATGAAGACAAGTAAAAAGTTTACCAATGTCTGTTTTCTGATTAATAAATCGGAGCTGGGGGGAGGTCTAACTTTTCTTTCCGTGAAAACGGAACAATCTAAAACAACTATCTAATTTGTTGTATCTTTACATGAAACCTTTCTTCCCCTCTTTTTTTTTTTAAATTCTAACTAGACTCACTATCTTCGTAATTTCATTTAGTTGTACAGCTTTAAAAACCATCTATGTGCGAACGACTTCCAAATTTATATTTTCCACTACACTTGTTTCTAAAAATCAAGATATATATCCTAATACCAACTTGATTTTCCACTTGAAGGCCTGATAACACATCCCAATCACAACCATTTCCAAACTGAACTGACCTCACCCCCGCTCCCAACATGCTACACTCACAGTCTTCATATCCACTTACCAGTTACCTTCTTCCACTTGCTCAAAGCCACAGTCTCTGAGTCCTTCCGGATGCCTCTCTTTCATATACTAATTCCAGTTTGAACTCCTTCATACACCATTAAAGCAAATTCAGAGTCCACTAATTCCTACCACATATTTCTAAGCTGCCATAATCTTTCACCTTAATTATGGCAATAGGCTCCTAATTGGTTGGCTACTTATAATATCCCCCCTCTTCTGTCAGTTCTCAATATGGTAAATAGCGAAGTCTTTCAAAAACACTCTGATCATTTCCTTCCTCTACTCAAACCATGCAGTCCTTCCCCATTTCACTCAGAGCAGGGGATACATTTTCTTCAGTGGCCTACAAGGCCTTCAAGGCCTCTTTTGATATCTCTTACCAATTCTCTCTTCTGTACTTGCTCTTCTCGACAATGCTAACTTCCTTGCTCTTCTCTTAATATATTAGTCATGCCTGTTGCTTAGTAATGTCCCTTCAGGTCTTTACTCAGATACTACCTTTGCAGTGGGACCCAGTCTGACTACTGTCTTTGTAAATATAACCTCCTACCACTCTTTAAGACCCTTATGCTATTTTTTTCTTTATTCTGAAGCAGTTATCAGCACCCAATTTACTACATATTTTACCTGTGTATTTTGTTTCTTGCTTATTCTCTGGACTACTTTATTATAAGCCAAAAGTACAGTGATTTTTAGTTTAATGATGTACATTTTATTCACTTTATAAAAGAGTGCCTGGTATGTAAAAAAAAGTTTTTTTTAAAAACCCCTCAGTATTGATTGAGTGAATGAATGCATGAATGAATCCCAAAGTAATGCATCCTTAAGATGGCTTCTTGACCTCTAAATGTTCTCTTTCAGGGGTCAGCTCAGGTCACATGAAAATACTGCATTTCTCTAAAGACTTTTCTTCATTGCCCGTGACTTTTACACCTGCTATTCTCCGCCTTTCATACTTTCATTGTTTATCCCTCTATTTCTCTAAAATAATTCTCCCCATCGGGTTAACCATGCCTTGAGAGATAGCATAGATGCTGACTCCTTTAGTAAGTTTTTCCTGACATCCTTCCAAGGCTCATGTCCCCCCACCAAAGCTAAGCTTGATGCCCACCTATCAATTCCCAAAGATTTTTCATTTACCCTTTATACTTACTCAGTTCTGACCATGCCAGGGACTTTGTAAACGTTACATGTGGATATTTTAATTTTTTTTTTGTTTGTTTATTTGAGAGAGAGAGAGAGAGCATGAGAGGGGAGAAGGTCAGAGGGAGAAGCAGACTCCCCATGGAGATGGGAGCCTGATGTGGGACTCGATCCCGGGACTCCGGGATCATGACCTGAGCTGAAGGCAGTCACTTAACCAACTGAGCCACCCAGGCGCCCCACATGTGGATATTTTAATCAATCATCATAAAATTTATTCTGGAAATACGTAGAGGAAAAGGCTAGTGCTTCTGATCATCTTGTATCCTTTTCACAGTTTGTGTATGCCCCCTTTCTACCACTTTAAATGTTGAATTGCCTTCAAAAACTTTCACCTGTGACTTTTCTATTGCAGTCAGACTTCAAAGCATTGGAATCACTATGTACCCAGTGCACAGAGTCAGAAGTTCTTGGGAATCTCATTACTCTGGGAAAGCCGTTAGCCAATGACTGTGGCCTAGAGGACTAGAAAAGCCCAGCTCCCTTAATTCAGAAAGAGACAACTCAGGCTTAATATGGATACAGATTTCCCTGGAGAGGGAGGCATTCAGGCTGCAACAACCCTGGCTGGACTTTTCTTAAATTTTCATTCTGGCTATCTTATTCTTCTGTGTACCACCCATGACTAGTATTCTACCCAGTATGGCATAAACACTCAACAAATATATGTTGAATTAATATGTGTTAGTTGTATTAGCAGGCTTATACTCTAGAAATTGGCTATCTTCTGGTTAAAAATATTTTAATAAAACATTAAGTAATACTGAAGCATTAAAAATAACAATAATGCCTTTAATGAATTAATATCCTTGATCTGTCTCAAAATTTCATAGAATTAACCTATAAAAGAAGACATTCTTAAAAATACAAGGAATGAAACACTCCAAATAAAGGAATTCCCTTTATTTGGGAATAAAGCATGATACCTCCCTACTATAAATTTTTCTTTATTTTCCCCTTCAGAGTTATTCAGTGAAATTAAAACATCTCTTTAAGATGTGAAGTCATATAGGAAAAACAAAAACAAAACCCTGTTCCAGATGATTTCTCTTCAGTGTCCCCTGTGTGATAACATGGGAGTCTTTATTAAAGTTAAGTGCATTCAGCTATTGTCTCATAAAATCCCAAAAAATATCCTCCTATATGAGTACTGCTAACATTCCCATTTCACAGATAGGAAAGCAGAAGCAGAAGGAGAGTAAATAACCTGGCCAAATCACCTAAATAATACTACAGGTAAAGCTAAAAATAAAATGGGATAGTAAGATAGAAATAAACTGTAAATAGCATGTAAGGACTGCTCCCTCCATTCTCCACTGATGATTGATAATCTGTTTTCAATCACTTCTCTGATTCTTTCTCTTCCTTTCTTTCTTTCTTTCTTACTTTCTTTCTTTCTCTCTTCTCTCCTTCCTTCCTTCCTTCCTTCCTTTCTTTCATACCTCCTTCTACCAAAGTAGCAGAGAATGTCAAAATATACAGAATAAAATTAAGGTAAATATTTCCCCTAAAAGAAAATTTCTTTTATGTGTGGCATTAAAAAGAATACAATTACCCGAGATTTAATATATTTAAACACAATAAATGTACTTACTTGATTTATTATTTTTATGGCAGGGAAAGGCCTTATGTGTACCATTTATGTAGTTAATGTCAGAGATAGATGTATAATTTTCAGTTCTTTTATATAATTATGTTAAATAATCAAATCAACTATAAGAACAATGTTCATGACAGACATGGCCTTATTTTAAGAGAATCTTATTTTGATGTCATTTAATGTTTCCAAATGCAAACTTTCTGTAGCCCACAATCATAAGGAATGTTCTTTATATTAATATGACTCTATAATAGAAATATGCAAAATATTTTAATTTCAAATGAAGTTAATCCATCTTAAAGAGAGGTTGATTATCTATGATTCATGTTTAAAAGCAGTTCTAATAGGCTAAGTAATAAATACTTTGGCTAAAAATCTTTCAAAGTAATGCTATCGTAGTAGACAATAATTATATGTCTTATATCCAGATGCAGTTTATTCATAAATCCTTCACTTAATGGCAATTGCTTTAATATTTGCCTAAGGAAAATGTTAAAATATTAATAAACTAGTAACCTGTTCTTTGACAGTAAGTCACTTGTTCAACAACTTACCAAAAAACCCCTTAAGATTTAATATAAACAAGGAAATAGAAGTAAACATGTTATGAAATAAGAAATATCTAGACCTATATTTTTCCAGTCAGCAGTGGCAACTCTAAATGTAACAATATAAAGGTAGTGCATGTGAAAATTAAATAGAAAAAGTTGATAAAAATGAGAAAATCTTCAGCTTAAAATGTTCAACAGACTTCAAGTTGTAGTCTTCTATAATAATCATGCATTTAAAATTAGTTCTTTTTCATCAAAAAGGATGTGAAGCACATTTGAGAACATTTCATTACAGAAATAATATATATCATTATCTGAGAGGTATGTATGTAAAACATTCAACTCTTTCTCTGTATAACCCACTATAGAATTAGGCATTACTGAAGAGAGCATTAACAATCTGTTAAATGCACTAAAGCATAAAACAAAAGTCCCCTTCGTTTTGGCCCTTGTAATTACATAACTGATGATATGTTTCACATAATTTATTCAACATGGTAAGTGAAATAACTTAATCTACTGACTGAAATGTAACTATTGCACCTATATTTGTAATATATAAAAGTTCTGAGTGATTTAGGTAGCTCTCTTTTCTGTGTTTAAATAGTAGTCTGCATGTCTGAACACTTCCCACAAAGCTATATTTCTAAATAAAAAGCTTCAGTTATTTAAAAGTAAACATGAACTATTTCTGACAGGGAAGCAAGTGAAAAACTGAAAAAATAAGAGTTGAACATGTTTCTCCACACAACTTAAGCCAGAAATAGAGAAAACAAAACATCAACCTCAATTATCTAGCCTCTTGAAAAACAATAGCTTTGCTCTGGGTCATCTTAAATACTGTTTAATATCTAGACTTTATTTGGCATTTGTTTGTACATTTTTTTGTTTTAACACTAAGATGTTAATTTGTTAAGTTGATTTACTTTTTAAAATAACTGATCTCTATCATCCATACTTTTTTTAATAGTTTTCTTTTTCTATTGCCTGATTTGAGTACACATGATCTTCCTCAAATTTCTATGATAGTTTGATCATTAGTCTTCTTGTCATAACATCCTACCGCATATAACTGATAATCAAACTGCTAATCAAGTCACTGTAATCATATTATTCCACTGCTTGGAGATTTTTGTTAGTTTTCTGTTACTTAAGCAGAATTTACAAAGTCTCTAGTTTTGCATTCATGGCTCTTAATTGGACCTAGTATTACCTATCTAACTGTATATTTTAATGCTCCTTATGCATACATTGATTTGTCAATATAGTTTTAATTTTTTTTATAAACATATAATGTATTTTTATCCCCTGGGGGCACAGGTCTGTGAATCACCAGGTTTACACATTTCACAGCACTCACCATAGCACATATCCTCCCTGCCAATATAGTTTTTATAAGGTTTAGCATTAATGCTGCAATAAGTGAATAATTGAACAAATTCTTTTGTATCTTACTGTTGAAACTGTCAAAAATAGGCATTCTAGATATATTTGGGTCTAGTATTTATATGCTGTGAGCTTTAAGCAGCATATTCTAGATCCTTAATGTTTCAAAATCAAGAAAAATTTTCAATTTTTCTCATCAATAAGTTTAAGAAAGAAATATATGCTTAAATTATAAATATCATATGTAATGAGTAATGAAAATATATACTTCAGGTGCTAGCATGTGTAAAAATGGAATAAACACGAAGTAAATGTTAGATTTTGAGGTGAAGAAGAAGATGATGGTGAAGGTCAAAATTATATGAATAGAAGACCATGGAATATTAGAAAGATAACAATAAAGAAAAAAATGTCAGAATAAGATTTAGAATAATGTCAGGGTCTGTAAACACACACAAACACTTATAAATATGTATTTTGTAAAGTAATACTTGAGCAGAAATATAACTCTAGAACTCTACATACAAATCTATTAATAGCTAATCTCATGACGTTAGGGGTATACAGCTATGTATACATGTGTTTGGTGCCATATATGTAGGTGCATATCTTGTAGGATTTTCTTTCAATAGAGATTAATATTATTTATATAGTTTTTACAAAGCATATTATCCTTTAAAAAATAAATAAGAAAGGCAAAATAGGGGAAGGGCAAAATAGGCAAAGGGGATTAAGAGGTATAGATTTCCAGTTACAAAATAAGTAAGTCACGAAGATAAAAAGTACAGCAGAGGGAAAGTCGTCAATAATCTTGTAATAATGTATGGTGACAGAAGGAGACTACACTTACTGTGGCGAACACTGAATAATGTACAGAAATTTTAAGTCACTATGTTGTACATGTGAAACTAATACAACATCATATGTCAGGTATACTTCAATAATTAAAAATATATAAGTCAGTGCTTTACAAAGAAATACTAAGAAAGGCAGACAACAAGCACAATGGAAATTTATGAGTAATACTTAGAGTAATAATCCTTCCACTGATAATAAATATAACTGTACACAATACATGAAACCTACCTCAAGGTACTGCAGAGTAAATAAAAACAGACATACACTGATGGAATACTGACACTAGGAAGAAATAATTGGGCTTATTTAAGCTCCAACTATTTTGCAGTTTGTACTCTGACAACAGGTTTCAGTGTTTGCCATGTGGAATGTTTAATGTGGAGATAGAAGAGCTGTACTTTCACAAACTTGAAGAAATGAAGGAGAGAAATTGAGGAAACCATAGCAGTTGGAAAGTGAAAGAGGAGAGCCAAGTGGGGTGGTGCCATCACTGGGAAATCCCACATAATGTGGAAAATCTCTGCCCAAACAACTGGATGAACAATTAACCTGATATGCACAAGGCATATTCCAGGAAGTGTAATGAAGACTGAAGACCTGAAGAGATTTCAGTGCTGTCTACCTTAGTGAAGACAGGTTGAAGTCTGAGCTCAGCCAAGGTAATTGCCAATTTTTTTAAATGTATATTTTTCAGAGAAGCAAAACAAAATTCAGAATCTCTATAATTCATTATTCACAGTGTCCAGCATAGAATCCAAAAATTAAAGAGCACCCAAAAGAAAGAGAAATATGTGATACATCACCAAGAGAAGAGACCATCCCTCAAATGAGAGGTATGTTAGAAATAATAAACAAAGGGGTGCCTGGGTGGCTCAGTGGGTTAAAGCCTCTGCCTTCGGCTGGGGTCAGGCTGGGTCATGATCTCAGGGTCCTGGGATCAAGTCCCACATCGGGCTCTCTGCTCAGTGGGGAGCCTCCCTCCCCCTCTCTCTCTGCCTGCCTCTCTGCCTACTTGTGATTCGGTCTGTCAAATAAATAAATAAAATCTTAAAAAAAAAAGAAATAATAAACAAAATTTAAAATAGTTTTTAAAATCATGCTGAATAAAAATTTGTTTGTAATAAATGACAGGATAGAAACACCCAAGCAAGAATAAGAAATGAAATGAAGAAAACAGAATTTTGTAACTGAAACATGAAGTATCTATTTTTAATGTAATAGATTAATAGCAGATTCATATTGAAAGAAGAATTTATAAACTTGATAATTGGTGAATAGAAATGTTATTCAAGTTTCAGAAAAAGCTTAACAAGATGAAAAAATAGAAACAGCATCATGAACCTGTGGGACAATATTAAAATGCCTAACATTTGGAATACTGGAGAGGGGAGAGAAAATATAGAATATTTATTAAAGAAATAATGGCTGAAAATTTCCCCAATATGGATAGAGAAATAATTGAAAAAGTTCAGGCAACCTCAAACAGAATAAATACAAAAGTATTCATATCTAGACCCACCAAAGTCAAATTAGTGAATATAAAAACAAAGAGAAAATCCTGAAATCAATTAAAGAATGAAAAATTACATAAAGGGATGAATCAAATTCAGCTATTATTTCATTAGAGGCTTTGGTAGACAGAAGACAATGAAATAAGATCTATATAATAATGAAAGAAAAAAATCATCAATTCAAAATTGTATATGTAGCAAATATATTTTCATATACAAAATTAAAACAGACATATTCCATTAAAATAAACTAATATGACTTTCACTGCAATAGAAGCTATAGAAAGTTTTTCAGACTAAAGATGAATATCAGATGATGTCCTACAATGTATGTAAAACACAATGAGAATCAGAAATGATGGAAACAGGTAAATTTTTTAAAACACTACTTTTGTCTGAAGCTTCTTTAAATATAATTAATTAAAATAAATTTATTATACTAGTAGTTTTATACTATCTATAAATGTGATACATATAAAATCATAATGTATATGTTAGGAAAATGGCATAAATTTTCTTACATATTTGAAACATTCCTAAATTTTACATATGCTGGTGCGTCTATTACATTCTGATTGTCCTGAATGGGACAGAAGAGAGCTTTGGAAAACATTTTGAATATCCTATGTGCTGTAGTGAAAATTCAGTTTGGAGCATAAAATGCCATTCCAAAGAAAATAAAAATGAATGGTTGCCTTATGTATATATAATCATATCAATGATTGAGGTACACCTCTAGGAAACCTTAAGACTCTTAGTTATCTGGGGCATGGTGGGAAGTAATGGTTACTTGTTTGAAAATGAAAAATCTGATGAAACTGTCTGATGCTAAAAGGTTTTTGTAGAGAAATAGAGGAATGTAGTCAGAGAGATAAGATCTAAGCCAGTATTCCTACCAGTTACACTAGGCTACCATCTGAAGCTGTCTTTTTTTTTTAATTTTTATTTTTATTTAAACATATAATGTAACCCCACCCCCCTCTCCCAACCCCCCTCCCCCCCACCCCCCTCAGTTTGTTTTATGACATTAAGAGTCTCTTTTGGTTTGTCTCCCTCCTGATCCCATCTTGTTTCATTTGTTCTTTTCCTACCCCCTTAACCCCTACCCCCGTTGCATCTCCACTTCCTCATATCAGGGAGATCATATGGTAGTTGTCTTGAAGCTGTCTTTTTAACCCCTACTTTTTCTTTTTAAAACTTTCCCAATAGCTATGTAAACTCTAGGAATATTCCTAAAGTGCAGCTTTTGATGTGAAGTGTTAAATAATACCACTGTGCTTAGTTTGGGAGAGTTCATTCTGTATTAAAAGTGGGGGCTTGGGCTAAATAAATAAATAAGCTGGTACAATATTAATACTAAAAAAACTATAAAATGTTAACGAAGCATACTATAATCTTTAGAAAATCTCTATAAAATGAATGCAAATTTATATGGGCATATCAAAATGAAATTCTAAGAAAAAAAGTTTAGTTAATCCAAAATAATGTAGGTAAAGAGAAACAGGAGAAAGGAGAATTTTAAAAAATGTAAAATGAATAAAAAATGTAAAAATTAAGAATATAAAACAAATAAAAATTTTAGGATGCAAATATAAAAACTATAAAGTCTCATCTACATTAAAATGACATATACTAATATGCAAACACTTTAATTAAAAGTCAAATTATAATAAGACATAAAAAAGCAGGTCTAAGTGTATGCTATCTACAAAAGGGAAAAGTGATTTATAGAAATAGATACATTTAACCTCACTAGTTAGGGAAAAATATATATAAAATACAAACGGTAAACATAAGAAGGTTACAGGGCTATATGAATGTTTCTGTTTCAGGCAAACTAGTATGACCAGAGATATATATGGACATTTTCAATTAGCAATAATCGTGCCTTGGATAAACCTCACTGGCTATGATACTACCATATACAGACATTTTAAAATGACAAATTGTCAAATATATTTTCTCCAGAAAAAAAATGATTTAAATTTTTATTTGAGTAATAAGAGACCTTCAAAATATTTTAAAAATGACAAAATTAAAGAAAAAATAGATAATTCCACAATCACAGATTTTAAGTCCTCTTGCAAAAATTAAAAGAACAATTAAACAAGAATACAGAAGAAATATAGATGATTTGAATAATCCTATCAAGCAACTAGACCTAATGAACATTTGTAGAATATTTCTACATAAATGTCAGAGTACATATTCTTTTCAAGTATAATGGAAATATCAATCAAGACAGATCATTTTGGGGAAATAAAACATATTCAAAAAATTTAATAGGATTGAAATCATACAGTACATGTTCTGTGGCAACAGTAAAATTCAATTAGAAATAAATAATAATATGTCTTAAAAATTAAACCCAAATATTGGGAAATTAAATAACACATTTAAAAAAAATTATTCACTTATTTGGGACACAGAGAAGTACAAGAGGGAGCGACTAAGGGAGAGAGAGAAACAGACTCTCCACTGAGCAAGGAGCCCAATATAGGGCTTGATTCCAGGACCTTGGAATCATGACCTGAACTGAAGGCAGATGCTTAACTGACTGATCCACCCAGACACTCCAAGAACACATCTTTAAATAAGCCACTGATCAAATAATAAAGCACATGGGTAAATTAGAAAATATATCTTAATGATTCTAAAAATATGTCAAATTATATGTGATGCAGTGAAAGCAGTACTTGGAGGGAAATTTATAGCTTTGAAATGCTAATGTTGGAAACTAAAGAAAGTCTAAAATCAAAACCTAAGGTTAATCTGTAATAAGATTAAAATACAAAAATAATGTAAGGTCAAAGTATGTGAAGGAAATAAAAAGAAGAGAAATCAATTAGATTAAACACAGCAAGCTATAGAAAATTCTTACATTCGAAAGTTGGTTCATTGAAAAGACTAATGAGACTTGATAAATACCTAGGAGGAATGAGGAAGTAAGTGGACACAAAAATTATCAGTACTGGAAATTTAAAAAAAAAGGGTATCACTAGAGATTGCAAACATTAAAAGGATAATAAGCAGTATTATGCCAAGAAATTTGACACCTTACCTAAAATTGACACTTTTGAAAAAAAACACAAATTGCTAAAACCAGTTAGATGTAGCAGAGAATTCTGAATGCCCTTTACCTATTAAATAAACTGAACCTTTACCATAACTTTCTTACAAAGAAAAGCCCAAGCCCAGATAATTTTACTGTTAAATTGCAACAAATGTTTAACAACAACAAAAATTGTTTAATCACTTAGTTTATACAAACTCTTTTGAAAAACAGAACAGGGAACACTTTTTAATTCATTTTTCAAGGATAGCCTAATCCAAACATCAAAACTTGGTATCATTTTTTTTTTTTTTTTGAAGAAGCTAGAGACTAACGTCTTATACACAAAACATCATCAAATCAAATCAGGCAATATATAATAAGTGTGACATATCATTTCCAGTTGGCATTTATCCAAAGAGTTCATGGTTAATTTAACATTTAAAAATTAATCAGTGTAATTAAGCATGTTAATAAAATAATTGAGAAAATTTGTAGGTTCATTTAAATACATGCAGAGAGTTAGAAATATTCAACTGAATTCACTATTTTAAAAAAGTGCAAACTAGAAACAAACTTCCACGGTCTAAAAAAAAACTACCTTAAAAAATCCTATGGATTACATATTTTATGGTTAAATATTGAATACTTTCATCCTAAGATTAGAAATAAACTAGGATACCCAGCCTCATACTTTCCATTCAACATTGTACTGGAATGTCTAGCTGTTGTAACAAGGCAAATAAATAAATTGTATAAAGATGCAAACTTTCCTCCATATATGCAGAAAATGATTACATAGAAAGTCTTGAGGAATCTACAGTACATCTTCTAAAACTATTAAGTGAATTTAGCAAAATCACAATATTAGATATAATGGATTATATTTTATATATGAACAGCATACTACTGGAAAATAAAATTCAACAGTTATTCTATTTACATTAGTATCAGGAAACAAATGAATAGGAATAAATTTGACAAATATATGCAAGACTGTGACAGTGAAAACGTAAAAACATTCATGAGAGAAATTTTAGGACTTAAGAGATATCCCATGCTTATAAGAAGAGTTAATGTTTGGATGTTAACTATTTCTAAATTATTTTATAAACTCAAACATTCAATCATAATCCCAGCAAGCTATTTTGCAGAAGTTGACATGTTACTTATATAATACATATGTCATTCAAAGTAACCAGAATGTCCAAAGCAATATTAAAAATTAAGTAGAAGTAAAAGGAATTGAAACTAAGTGCCCATAAAACTTATTATAAGACTTTAAAAACCAAAACAGTTAACAAATGATAACTACATCAGTGGAACAGTAAGTATAGAGCCCCCACATACATATTATCATTTGATTTTTGACAGAGGACAGAGCAATCCAATCAAGAATGGCAAGTGCTTTCATCAAAAGGTCCTGCAGCAATTGGATATTGAAAATATTGGATATAGGAAAAACAATCTTCAAATCTTTCTATACACCCTTAAAAACCAATTTACACTGAGTCATAAGCCTAATTATAAAAGCTAAAAATAGGAAGGTATATACTTAATGTTCTCTATTAAGAAACTGACTCTCTGGGGGCACCTGGGTAGCTCAGTGGGTTAAGTCTCTGCCTTCGGCTCAGGACATGATCTCAGGGTCCTGGAATCAAGCTCTGCATCGGGCTCTCTGCTCAGCAGAGAGCCTGCTTCCCCCTTCTCTCTCTGCCTACTTGTGATCTCTTTCTGTGTAAAATAAATAAAATCTTAAAAAAAAAAAAAAAAGAAACTGCCTCTCTGTTTACTCCATTTGGTCTTAGTGGACCTGCCATTTTATCATTCATGATACCCGAGTATCATGTTTAAGGGGGGCGGGGAGGGCACACACACCTGGACCAACCTCTCAGAATACCCAACCCTCTTGCCAAAGAGATTTGCTCACTGAGGAGCATGTGGCTCAAACTTTGGGAAATCTCTCCCCCCTCCTCTTCAGCTTCTCTTGAGATCTTGATAATGTAGAGTTGTTAAGACACTTATTTATCTATTACTTACCTATCTTCTTACACACCGTCACACCTATCTCCCCTTAGAAGCAGAAATGAGAGATGAGGAGAGCAATGAAGGTACTATTTGGGTCCCTGCATACAAATCTACCTAAAATACTCTCAATACTTGTCTTTCCCCAAAATGCTTATTTTTCTTAAACTATTCTGAGATGTATTTCTCTTCCTGGCATCTTTACGTATGCTGATTAATACAAATAATAAGAGAATAGCTATCAAAAGGAACAACATGATCAAAAGTAAAGGAGTATAAAAGAGGATATAATGTGCAGGGTACTGTGTACATAAGTGTGTGAGGGGAGCAAGAAAAAGAATGAAGCTGTTTAAAAATGAGCCTACACAGGTAGATTGCAGCAAATTTGTGAAGGTTTCATTGTATCTTACCAGTTTTCATTAATGCCATCACTAGAAGAATGACACAGCTCTAGACATGTAAGGTAGGAGAATAATGATAAAGGCAGCTTGTAGAATACATTTGAATACAGGAGAGCTTGGAAATAGGGGAGGGGGTCATCACTGGGAAAATGCTGCCATGATTAATAGATGAGTTACTTTAAATGGTAATGAAAGTAATGGTAGAAATGAGAACAGCGATTATTAAAAACAAAACAAACAAAAACAAAACAAAACCAAAACCAAATATCCTGAGATCAAAGACATTAAGCTTTGTGAAAAATATGTGGAATGCTGAATGAAGGAAAGACCAATCATTCTGAGATTTCTAATTTGAGTAATTTAGTGGATGGGAGAACCACTAACAAGAAAAAAATTCTGAAATAATATTTTAATAGTTTAAAATATAAAATTCAAATATTTCAATAATTTTTACCAGCTTTGTATCAATTAGAAAGTAATGCCTATCAAAATTAAAAAGAAAAAAAAGAGATGTAAAATCTAATTCAGTTGTACAGTTGCTGAGGATAAATGAAAAAACAATTATTTTTACCTCTATTAATAAACTGCTCACCATGGGCCAATTTCTTTCTAATTGAGGGCGATAGTTTTCTAGTGGACACCCTGCATCAATATGTGTCTTCCCTCCAACCCATTTTCCACACCGTGTTCAGAGTACACTGGTATTGATGCAAATCTTATAATGTCAACTTCTAACCGCTCCCTCTTTTCTTCAGAAAAAGGGCCCAACTTAATGTAACCTGCTCAGACCAAACAGGATGACTTTTTTTGTCCTCATTCTCTGAGCTCCAGGCATACCAAATTCCTTTTCAGTTTCTCAACTCATCATAGTACTTCCTCCTTCAAAGTATTTGTGTATATTCATCCTTATGCCTGGAATGTTCTCCACCTCTCTCCACCACCATCACCTGGTTACTAAGAATGAGTTCATCATTCCAGTTTCCACTTCAAGTACCACTTAGGGAAATTTTCTCTGACTTACCAGATCTGTTCTTCTTACTCTGTAATCCTATGACACTCCATACTTCTTCACAGAAGCATTTCTTTTCTATATATTTTCTTCCATAACTATTTTCCCTCTGATTCCCCATCTCTCATTCTTACAGTTATAGGTATAGCTTAGAGTGACCAAAGACATCTTGGGAATGCACTAAAGAGGAAGTTGTATTGAGGATACATTGAGTTTTGGTTCAGGGAAATTTATTTATATGGTTTGCTGTCACTTCCATGATAGTAGTTATTCCTCCATGCCCCTGTGAGGAAATGGCTTCCTGTAATACCCCTACAGAGTGTTGTGCAATTGTGACTTGAAAGTAAAGGGCTAAATGTTATACGCGGAAATGAATATGTCCCACAAAATCTGGCACTAGAATTATGTGGGTGGTGACAAAGGAGTCAGGTTTGAAATATAAAAAAGCTAGAAGCCAGCCTGTGGAAAATTTTCCAAATCTTTCATCTTAAATATGAAAGGTTTTCTCATATTTGATAACACTCTAAATACGTACATGGCATTGCCTACAGCAAGTTGTGATGCTGAAATAAGCTTTTTAAAATTCAGTAAGGAAAAAAATAATCACCCCATTAGAAGAATAAATTTAATTACCTGTTATTCCTATAGAAAAAGATTATAAAATCTTTGTTATGGGAAGAGAAATTCATATTCAGTCAAAATATAGAGAAATGTTACATATGATTTTTTTAAAGGGTAGAAATGAGTATGTTTGTTAGGTTATATTGGTAATTATATGAAGCTTAATGAGAGGTCAGGTTTTTTGCTTTGTGAGTATAAGTCCATTCATTACAACTGTATAGGCAGACACTATATATAAGTACATTACATATGAATGGGAACATGCTAAGTAATGTCAGATCCTCTTAGAAGACAATGATCAGGATTCCACTGTCATTAGCATCATCGTTACGATTTACCATCTTCAAAGGAGGAAATGAGAAGGAGCTCTGTGTTTTCCAACAAAGGTCCCACTCCAAACTCAGACATTCCAGAAACACGGTATTTGGGCATATTTAAAGTCACCTTTGGTTTTTGCAGGGGCCATACCCTCAGTTATTCCCACCTCTTTCATATTCAGATAGCATTCATCAAATAATGGTTAGTGAAAGGCAAGATGGAACATTCCACATTGTTGTTTTCTTAGTCATCATTCTTTTCTCTACTATTTAAAATGATCTTTTAGTAAACGGACAACAGTTTATGGTTATATCTCTCTACCTAGCAATTCATTTCTAAGCTAGTTATAATTGCTACAGCAAAGGAAACAATCGTAAAAAAAAATGCAACTTATGGAATGGAAGAAAATATTTGCAAACCATATATTCAAAAGAGGTTAATGTTCAAAATATAAAAGGGATTTCTACAACTCAATAACAAAAACTCAAATAATCTGATTTTAAAATGGACTTGTATAGATAATTCTCCAAAGAAGACATACAAGTGGCATTATTGTATATGAAAAGATGCGCAGGGATGCTTAACATAATCATAAAAAAATGCAAATAATAACCACAATGAGATCACCTCACACCTGTAGGGCATCTAGTATGAAAGAAAAAAAAAGATAACATCTGTTGGTTATGATATGGAAAAATTGAAACCCTTGTGCACTCTTGGTAGACATGAAAAATGATGCAGCTACCGTGTTAAAAAGTCAGGGGTGCCTGGGTGGCTCAGCGGGTTAGGGCCTCTGCCTTCAGCTCAGGTCATGATCCCAGGGTTCTGGGGTCGAGCCCCACGTAGGGCTCTTTGCTCTGCATGGGGCCTGCTTTCTCCTCTCTCTCTGCCTGCCTCTCTGACTACTTGTGATCTCTGTCTGTCAAATAAATAAATAAAATCTTTAAAAAAAAAAAAAGTCAGTAAGTTCCTCAAAAATTAAACATAGAAATACCATATGATCCAGCAATCTCATTTCTGGGGTTATATATTCAAAAGAATTGAAGTCAGGATCTCAAGGAGATGGCTCTATTCCCAGGTTCACTGTAGCACTATCCACAGTAGCCAAGACATGGAAACAATGTAAATTCCATGAATAATTAAATGAAAAAGGAAAATGTGGTATATATAGAAAATGAAATATAATTCAACCTTAAAAATCTAAAGGAAATTCTGTTATATTTGACAATATAGGATCTGTATCATATTAGGCTAAGTGAAGCAAGCCAGTCACAGAAGGACAAATACTGCATGATGCCACTTACATGGGGAATAAAAAGTATTCAAACTCAAGGAAACAGAGAGTAGAGTGGTGCTTGCCAGAGGTATGATTGGGAAGGTGCTGTTTAAAGTGTATTGGTATGCATGATGAGCAGATATATGCTATTTAGCATTGTGCCTACAGATACTAATACTATATTGTGCATTTGAGAATTTATTGCAGATAAATCTCATGTTAGGTGTTCTTATCAGAGAAGAAGAAGGAGGAGGCTGGGGAGGAGGTGAAGAAGAAGAAGAGCAAGAGAGAAAGGGAGAATATGAAGGAGGAGGAAGATGTGAAGCAAGGAAGAAGAAGAGGAAGAAGTAGAAGACAATAGGCAGAAAGATGCAATAGAGCTACACCCTCTCCTTCTGACTCCCAGGAACCCATGTTCTAGAGGGATGGTATGGACTTTTAGGTTGGTGGTATATTCTAAGCTAGTCAACTACCAGAAGATTGGTGGGAAATGCTGACTTAAGGAATGATCCTGCATTGAAATAGAAGGAAAAAAAAATCTAATGTAGCTCTTGAACTTGGAGGATCTGACTCAACATGAACATACACACAAATAAGATTAGCTGAATGAGCCAAGTACTACTGCTTTTTTTTTTTAACTGTGAACATTTCCATCCTTATATTCAGCAAATTGTTGAGTAAACTATATTACATCTTTAGCTTTCTGTAATTATAGTATTACTTTTATGCACTTCTAAATTCCATAGCAATTTATTTCTAGAAATGCGTTGTAAATTAATGTGATGCTAAATAGGATGTGAGTTCAGAAAAGGCTCCTTAGATTTCTAAAATTAAAATTCAACTCTTTAAACCAAAGCCTGTCTTTTAAGCAAACAAAGTAAGTAGACACCAACCTGGGGAAATTTGAAGGCTAACAGATGGCTCCTGTTCTACATGAAATATTAGCATCACAGAAATCTGCATTTTTAATATTAGATCTTCTTTTCCAAAATGAGTTGGAGGACCAACTGGAGAGAGAATACAACCAAGGTTTATCTCTCGAAATCCATTTAACATAGTGTGACCCAGGACCCAAAAATATATAAGGGGGTAAGTGCTGGCAAGGGAATATTTCATTAATACTTCTATATACCTTTTTATCCTCAGATTAGATAGTGATAACACTGAAAAGAGAGAAGAAAAACAGAACAGTGACAGATAAAGGACAGGCAAATTTTGTTGTTCCCACCTTGAAGGGCAGAAGGAAGGAGAAAAGAAAGGAAAACAGGAGAAAGGAAAGGTCTGATCACACTATCTGTAAGAGAAGAACTATCTTTTTTATTTTTATTATTATTTTATTTATTTATTTGACAGAGAGAGACACAGTGAGAGAGGGAACACAAGCAGGGGAAGTGGGAGAGAGAGAAACATGCTTTCCACCAAGCAGGGAGCCTAGCGCAGGGCTGGATCCCACGACTCTGGGACCATGACCTGAGTGGAAGGCAGACACTTAACAACTAAGCCGCCCAGGTGTCCCAAGAGAAGAACTATCTTAAATGAATTCTACCTGCACCAAAACTACACTTTAATCTCTGCCTGGCTCAAGATGATGAAGGTAGCAGATACATTTTTAAAAGCCCAAAATATTCCTATAGCAACCCAAAGAACAAAACAAATTTTTTTTTTTGACTTCTAGGAGTAGTTCATGCATATTCATGCTCCTTTAAGTCTTCCAAATGAGTAAATAACAGGCAGCTTTATAGTAATTACTGGATTCCAATATTTATAGAAAACTGACCACCATGAATACATAATTATTCTATTATGTCCACTCTAATAAATAGAAAGCCTATTTATTCATTTACCAAGACACAAATTTTTTTTCTTCCTTGCCATACAGAATTGAACTGAAACACTTGGTGAAGAAACATGTGGGCAGAATTTATATCTTAGAGGAATTATATCTGTACAAGATTAATATACTCAATTTTGATGAAAGTGTACAGAAATGAATAATCTACTTCATTAATAACAAAGCCAGATTTGGTTTAACATAGAAGGATTTCATAAAGTAACTTTATGGACATGAACACATTTATAATTCTTACAAACTTCGCTCAGAATCTGAGACTATGTAACAATGTTTACCTTGGTCTTTATAAAAAGTAATTACATATTCAGTTATGCCATTTATTCTTGATGGAATGATGGGGGCACTATGATTACTCTCTTGAATAGGATTTGGGAAAATTTAACAAAACATGTAAGAAGGATTATTTTTCTTAGATTTTTTTATCGAAATGAAATACAGTAATGCAATGGAGTCATTTTTATACATTACTTCAAAATTAAAACTGATGGGTATGTTTTTGTTAAAACAAAGCAAAACAGAAAATAGAGTATGATTCATAAATTTTTTGGGGAACGAATGTTCCAGTTATTTATGCCACATATAGTAGAATTGGCAAACGGAGATTTTAGAAAAACTGAATAAAACAATTCACACATTTTTTCTTAGTATGTCAACAACTAACTACTCACACTCACACACCACTTGTAGTGTGCCTGCCACTGTTCTAGTGCTTTATATACATTAATTCACTTAATCCTATGGTGTAGGCTTGAGGATTATTTTTCTTTTACAGGTAAAGACACTGAGTTATGGAAAGGTACAAACCCTAAGCCACATAGCTGAACTAAAATTCAGGCTTCAGCAGACTAGTCTGGGTACTTAACCATTATGCTCTAGCACTTCTCACAGCACAGTTTCAATTGACCAAAGATGAAGTAGAAGGCAGAAATGGAACCAGAAGTGGTCCATAAAGATAGAACAACTCTACAGCAGTTCTAAGTAGGAAAAGAGAGGTTTAGGACAATTGTCAAACCTACAAATTTCTAATGTAAGTCCTTGACATGGTCTCTTAAATTGCACTGTAATCTTTAGTGAAAACTAAGCTTCTAAGTACTATTATTGGCTTCATGTCATATTTAAGGAAACTGAGACTTAAAATGGTTAGTCAGCTTGCCCAATATTGCACAGTAGGTGCCAGCATTCAGGTTTAAAACACAACGGCAAATCAGTGCCTACTCTTAACCACAATAATATACACTTTTGTCTTCTGCAAATAATTTCATCTTTCTGATACTTGTTTCTCCTCAGTGTAGGGAAAATACTAATTTAGAGTATCTCAATATTTCAGGCTGACATCTCCACAGTTACAAGCATCATATAGTTAATGACCACATGGAGCAGTTAGTTTTGTGGTGCACTTGCAAAGGCATGTCCTTAGTTACAAGGGAGAAGTGCATAAATGGGCTTATTGATAAACCTAATTTTTACCAGATTACCCCTCTGAAATACCTCCCCCACCAATGAGGATGATACGTAAAAATTAAGAGCCCAAAGAACTGAATTATGACATACTTTTTTAAACTCTTATTTATCCAAATAGAAAATACTGATCTTTTGAAATGTAACTTCCTGAAACATATTTAAAATGTAATTAATATTTTATCTTATTAGAGGTAACTGTGATCTAGTAGATAAGGATTCTACCAAGGTTTTGATGCTTATTTGGTGATTTTGGAGCTTAAAGATATTGACCTAATGAATTAACTTTTGTGTTAGATATTCTCCTTTTATTTTTTTCTCTGTCTCTGTCTCTCTCCCACCTTAAATCTCTTAAAATCTACTATAGGGGGAAAAAAAACAACATTGAAAATAAGGAACTATTCCTGGAGTAGTATGGTGAGTCAAGAATGAGTACTTGTTTTTCATTTTTCCAAAGTCAATATGAAATGTGCTGAATTCCTTGGAGAAAACAACAACTGCCTAAAAGCAAGGGCTATTATATCTTTAAGCATATAATTTACTTCACAAATGTATGCAATGCATATTCACCATCCTATGGGAATGCAACTAAACACATACACTAGGGAATTTTGTTTCATTTCAGCAGAAAAGTGGAATATTGATATGTATTCAAATTATCCATTACAGGAAAAAAAGTCTCCAAATAAGACTAGAAACACATATAATTCTTACAGTCAACACTGAAGGAAGTATTCAATACACATTCTTTGATAAATGGTGCCAAAAGTTTCAGTTATTTGTCTCACATACAGTAAAACTGGCAAGTGGAGATTTTAGAAGAGCTAATAAAACAATTTATACATTGTCTTAAATAATTTCGTAGTTGCGCACTTATTCATTCAATATATTTTTCTATTTACAGATGCATAAAGACAATCTCAATCTCTTTCCTTTTTAATATTACATTTTGATTTTCCTTTTCATTTAAATATAGAGTCATCCATCCCATTCCTAGAGGACAGGTCATAATTGTGGATTCAAACATTGCTGAGTTTCATGAAACAAGGAAGGTCATTCTGCTTACCCATTCTGAATATGGGAAATGTTGCTGAGAAAAGTCAGTATGATGTAATGTTCAGTAATGTTCTAAGCATGGGATTAACACATTGGTAATACCCACGATTCACTACTTTTTTAGCCACAGAAAGAGTATTACCCTTGAGAAAAAAAAAAAAAAAAAGACAGACAGATGTGAAATGTCTCAAAGTGTTGTCCTGTCTTCTTCAGTAAGTCTATGAATTTGAAAGAGATAAAAATTATATTATCATTAGTAATAGTAGCTAAAATTTATTAAGGGCTTATTATATACCAGGGCTTGTGTTGAGACTTTTAAATGTATAATATAATTATATTTACTCTCTAAATAATAGCATTATTAATACTTTCTACAATTTAGAGAAACATTTATAAAAAAATAAAATTAAAACTAAAGTGACAGCTTGCCTGTGGTCACATGCCTTTCACCAAAGAGGTGTGATTCAAATTCAGAACTGCCTAGCTTTAAACCCTCTAATCTTATTATACATTATTTTAGTTAATGACCATGTGGGTAAATTAAATAAGCCTTATTTATTTATGTATTTATTTGTTTATGAGAGAGAGAGATAGAATGCAAGCAGGGTGGAAGGGCAGAATGAGAGGAGAAAGGAGAATCTTAAGCAGGTTTCATGCCCAAATTGGAGCTTGATCTCATGACCTTGAGATCATGATCTGGATCAGAATCAAAACTTGGATGCTTAGCTGACCGGGCCACCCAAGTGTCCCTAAATAAGCCTTTTAAATGGCTATTTAGTCTCCAGTAAGATATAGTGAGCTATGGTGAGTGGAAAGTGTGATAAGTTCAAGTTATTGTCCTTTAATCAAATATAGTTATTTAAAAATAGTTTCATGATATAAGATTACATAATTAAACATAAAACTGAGTGATAATATAAACACTATGGACCTATTTAAAAAAAAAACAGTATATGGAGCATACTGACTTCTTTACTGGAGAGGGTATAGAATGAAAATTATAATTATAAAATATAAGCTATAGTACAAGTAACCATATGAAATCTCAAGTTAAAATGTATTAGTAGTATAGGGGGAGCAGCTAAGATGGTAGAAGAGTAGTGGGACCCTAAGCTTATTTTGTCCCTCTAACACAGCTAGGATAATTATCAAATCATTCTGAACATCAAAGAAATCAATCAAGGTCTGAGAGAACAGAAACTGCAAGTCTACAAGTAGAAAAGCGACCACCTTTTAGAAGTTAGGAGGTGCGGAAGGTTGACTTGGGGAGATATAACTGTGAGTACCCAAAGCTGTGGGTATCCAAAGCAATCTACACATTTAATGCAACCCCTATCAAAATACCACCAGCATTTTTCACAGAGCTAGAACAAACAATCCTAAAACTTGTGTGGATATACAAATGACCCTAAATAGTCAAAGCAATCCTGAAAAAGAAAAACAAAACTGGAAGCATCATAATTCTGGATTCTAAGCTATATTACAAAGCTGTAATCAATAAGACAGGGTAATGGCACAAAAGCAGACATATAGTTCACTGGAACAGAATAGAGAACTCAGAAATGAACCCACAAATACATGGTCAACTAATCTTCCACGAAGTGGAAAAGAACATCCAATGGAGGAAAGACAGTCTGTTGAACAAATGGCGTTGGAAAAACTGGACAGCCACATGCAGAAGAATGAAACTGGACCACTTTCTTATACCATATACAAAAGTAAATTCAAAATGGATGAAAGACCTAAATGTGAGACAGAACACCATCAAAATCCTAGAGGGAAACAGAGGCAAAAACCTCTTTGGCTTTAGTCATAGGGACTTCTTATTAAACACATCACCAAGGCAAGGGAAACAAAAGCAAAAATGAACTATTGGGACTTGGTCAAGATAGAAAGCTTTGGCACAGTGAAGGAAACAATCAACAAAACTAAAAGGTAGCCTATGGAATCAGAGAAGATATTTGCAAATGACATATGAGATAAAGGGTTAGTATCCAAAATCTAAAAATAACTTATCAAACTCAACACCCAAAATGCAAATAATTCAGTTAAGAAATGAGCAGAGACATGAATAGACACTTTTCCAAAGAAAACACATAAAAAGATGCCCAAATTTATTAATCATCAGGGAAAGACAAATCAAACACAAAATGAGATACCACCTCACACCTGTCAGAATGGCTAAAATTAACAACACAAGAAACAATAGGTGTTGGTGAGGATGCACAAAAAGAGGAACCCTCTTGCACTGTTGCTGGGAATGCAAATTGTTGTAACAAACTGGTGCAAGCTCAGGACAACAGTACAGTGGTTCCTCAAAAAGTTAAAAATAGACCTCCCCTATGATCCAGGAATTGCACTACTAGGTATTAATCCAAAGGATAAAAAATAATAATAATACAGATTTGAAGGGATACACACATCCCAATGTTTATAGCAGCATTATCAATAATAACCAAACTATGGAGAAAGCTCAAATGCCCCTCAAATGATGAATGGATAAAAACAATGCTGTATAATATATATACATATATATGTGTATGTGTACACACACACACACACGCGCGCGCACGGAATGGAATATTACTCAGCCATAAAAAGAATGAAATCTTATCATTTGCAATGACATGTATGGAGTTATTATCCTAAGTGAAATAAGTCAGAGAAAAATATCTTAATCTCATTTCTTTGTGGAATTTAAGAAAGAAAACAGAGGGACATATTGGAAGTGGGGAAAGGAAAAAGAAAAGACTTGAAGTCTTTGAGGGCTGATGGAGGGAGGTGGGTAGGGTATAGGTTAGATGGGTGACGGGTAATAAAGAGGGCACTTGTGATGAGCACTGGGTGTGACATGAATGGTGAATCACTGAATTCTACTCCAAAAACCAATATTACACTGTCATGTTAAGTAAAATTTAAATATAAAAAAAATTAATGTATTAGCTGTATATTTGGCAGGGGAAGAAAAATTTTAAACTGTCCTCTTCGTTTCAGGGCTGATATTCATCTTAACATAGAATATATTTAATAACTACTAATTTTCCTACTCAGTTAATAGAATCTATTAACAAGCATTTTTTAAAAGATTTTATTTATTTATTTATTTATTTATTTGACAGACAGAGATCACAAGTTGGCAAAGAGGCAGGCAGATAAAGAGGGGGAAACAGGCCCTCTACTGAGCAGAGAGCCGAATGCACGGGAGCTCGATCCCAGGACCCTGAGATCATGACCTGAGCCAAAGGCAGAGGCTTTAACCCACTGAGCCACCCAGGCACCCTTATTAACAAGCATTATTTTGATCCCAAATATAATAGAGTATCTCACCTATCACACACTCCTTGTTCCCAGCAAGGCTATATATCATGAAAGATAACATATGTGTTACTAAAGCAAACCTTACTGAGAGGTGACTTGAACAAAAGGACAAGGCATTGAGGGAAGAGGAGACTTTATTAAGAAGAAAACCACACAGCTAAAAACAGGTATATTTGGAAATTTAAAAAAAATTAAAAAACAGGTATATTTGAAAAACTTAGAAGAAATATTGGGAATCTAAGAATTGAATGAATGAGGTACCTTACGGAAAACAATGTGCAATGTGTGCTAGAAAATAAAGAATGTGATATCTCAATTTTCTGCACCCCAAATCCAGTCATTTCACCTGTCCCACCCACAAGGAAAGCAGTAATAGTTCATTCCAATAGGATTGAAGATTTAGCAAATAAAACAACAGGATCTAAAATTTTAATTTCAGATAAATTGCAAATAAGGGATTTTAAAAATTATTAGTATAAGTATGTCCCGTGCCTTATTTTTTGTTGTTTAGAAGTGACAATGAAGGGTTACTGGGTGGCTCAGTCAGTTAAGCATCTGCCTTTTGCTCAGGTCGTGATCTCAGGATCCTGGAATTGAGTCCCTCATCAGGTTCCCTGAGTTTATCCCTCTCCCTCTGCCTCTCTCTCTCTCTCATGAATAAATAAATTCTTTTTTTAAAAAAGAAATTATAAGGACGCCTGGGTGGCTCAGTTGGTTGAGCGGCTGCCTTTGGCTCAGGTCATGATCCCAGCTCCCTGGGATCGAGTCCCACATTGGGCTCCTTGCTCGGCGGGGAGCCTGCTTCTCCCTCTGCCTCTGCCTGCCTCTCTGTCTGCCTGTGCTTGCTCTCTCTCTCTCTCTCTAACTAATAAATAAATAAAACCTTAAAAAAATTAAAAAAAAAGAAATTATAATGAAATAACATTATAAATAATAAAATAGGAATTAGTCGTTATCTGAAATTTTCATTTAATTATGTGTCCTACATTTTACCATGCAAGCCTGTGCTCCAATGCCTTGTCCATACCATCCCTTGGTTTTCCTAAATGTCCCCAATCCCCTCTGCATACTTCCTTCTATGTTATACAGAAAGTATGTTGATATGGAGAGAAGAAAACTTTGAGAAGCTATTTTTTGAATTTAGAAAAGCTTTATAAAACCTCATTCTGAGTTCAGCTTGACATTTAATTAGTCACGGAGGAAAAAAAAGAATATAAGTTCTTAAAAAATAATAAAGCGTAGACTGAATTGAATGATACAGTATAGAAGTTTGTAAAAGCTCTAGGACAAGAGTCTATTTAGGCAGATTTTCTGGTAAAGTGTACATACCATTATCACAAATCAAATTCTCTTTCCAACTGAAAGTCAGAGAAAGAAAGGAAGGAAGAGAGGGAGGGAGGGAGGGAGGGAGGAAGGCAGGCAGGCAGGAAGAATAGAACTGAGGAAAGAATCAAGAAGGGAAAGGAAAGAAGAAACAAATGAAGTAAGAATAAATGTTGAATTTGGGAAGGTGTTTACTGATAATCTTACAAAGCAGCACTCTCCAATAAAAATAGAATGCAAGCCACAATTGTAATTTTTCAACTTTCTGTTTGTCATATGAAGAAAAATAAAGAGAAACAGTAAAATAGTTTTTATCAGTATCTTATTTAACTAAATATATCTAAAATATTATCATTTTACATATAACCAACATAAGAATTATTAATAAGATATTATACTTTGTTAGGTACAAACTGTTAAAAATCCAGTAAGTTTAAACTAAGCTGCATTTGAAGTGTTTGAAAACCACAAAAGACTAGTGGTTACCCTATCAGACAATGTAGCTCTAGAGAAACATTATTGTAACTGGAGATAAAATTTATACATAGGAGAGTAAAAGTGGTAAGGAATGAAAGACAGTTGGTTATTTAAATATCAGAGAGTCTAATAGGAAAGTTCTTAACAAATAGCTATTAATACCTATTTAATTATTTAATTATTATCATTCATTCACTCAACTTTTACAGAGGTCTGTAACTCTGAGAGTTGAGAAGCAATCTTTTTACCACAAGGAAAAGAAGTAACAATGTGCAGCCGACTATGTGTAGCAACAAGTATAACTGAGAAGGACATTTCCCAATTTTCTGCTTATTAGATTGGCAAAAATTAAGAAACATGGCAATACAAAGTACTGATTAAGTTGTGGGTCAACATGAACTCTTATATACATACCCTAAATGAAAATAAAAACCGAAGCCATCACTTTGAAAAATAATTGGGCATGATTTAAAAAATTTAGAGATACTCATACTATAAGGCACAGCAATGCCGTCATTAAAACAGGTCCCTGCAGCTTTTGCAGATGACTCCCCTGTACAATTTATTGTGCTACATCAACTCTTTCTTTTTCTTCAAAAACTTTAGGCACAGATGCCTTCTCTCTGCCTCTGTTCAAGTTGTTCCCTATTAATTCTTTGCTTTTTTTCCTCTTTCCCCCTTCCCAAATCCCATGTACACATTAAATCAATTTAGCCCATAAGAGAATTATTCATTCATTCAAAAGATATTTAGTGAGTAGCCACTATGTGTCACATATTTGGAGCACAACAGTAGGCTGGGTAATTATGTCTCCTATCCCTGTGCTTCTTGCTTTCACACATAAATGCACACACACTTCCTATTCAAGATTCTAAGCTTCCATACATCACAGCCCATGTTTGATTTATCATTTTGTCATACTCAGTTTGTAGCCAAGCACCTCACTATGCTATTAATAGGGCATGAATAAATGCTACCAGCTGAACAAACAGGCACAGTCATCAGTTGCTAAGTATCTTTCTCCTGTATTGCAAGGTTCTTAGCGCCTCAAGGGGTGTTTGGGCTGGAGCTCCTCTGCTTTCTCCACCACCCTCTTCCCTGCACAAAAGCCCGATTGATTGTCCCCTTATCTTTCTCTATATTGACTAATTTGGAGGACCTGGGCATTTCTCATAAGAAATCACTGTGACACTTACACAGACCTTGAGAATCTGAAGGCATATTATAAATCAAGATTAGGGACAAGCAACTTCCAGTCAGTGTAAATATATAGAGAAAACATACTGTTTATGTTACTTTAATGAGTAATAGTAATATTTAAAGAATGCATAGAGTAAAAATAATTGAAGTTTTTCTTTGTGACAGCAATACTTTCTTCTACACGAGTCTTTGGATTTCTAATTATTTACACAGGATTCTTTTTAACTAGTAATGTGTTTTCTACAAGACTGTCAAGCTCTCGTTCCATGGTAGTAAAAACTGCTTTTCAGAAAGTTGATGCTAATTTACACACACACCAGTTGTCCATGAGACTGCTTATGTCTTCCAATCCACACACGGAGGATTTTTATCTTTTTAGAATGTTTGCTGCGTTAGATGGCAAATAAATAAATAAATAAATAAATAAATAAATAAATAAACAGAACCAAAAAAGGGTTCTTTAATGTTTTTAAAACACTTTTCATTCCCTTATAACTGAAGTTCAACTATTTTCATATGCTTATTATTCTTTTGTAGTTCTTATACTTTGAAATTTCTTTGCCACTATTGACCATTAAAAAAAATTTAAAAGTCCTGGGTGTTTTTAAAATTCTTTAAATTCGTACTTTTGAAAAGTACTTCCCCAGTTTTTTGTTTATCATTTTATTTTGCTAATAATGACTTTTTGATGTATAAATGTTTGTCAATTTTAATTCAGGTATATTGATCTTTCCCTTGGTGATTGTCTCTGTTGCTTTCATACTTTAAAAGTTTGTTTATGCTTAGAAGTCCACAGATCACAAAATGTAATTATCTAAATTGTCATTACATTTTAAGATTTTCGCTTTACATTTACCCTACATTGACTTTTCATTAATCTATGAATTTAGCTTGTGTGTTTCCCTCTTGAATTTATTTTGGTATAAGATGTGAAATGAAGATCTAAATTATAGTCCCTTCCTAAAAAATAGCCAATATTTTCAGCCCTGTTTATTAAGTAATCCTTTTACAAATGGTTTGTGGTATTTTCTCAATTCTATATATGGAATTTGTATACATGTGATTACACATATGTGCCTGTGTTTTCTATTCATTCTTATTTATCTGTTTTGATATGCTTGTGTATATTGTTGTTTAACATATCCTTCTAACATGTTCTAAAATTTAGACTATGCTTCAGTGTGTTTTAAATGCATTTTAAGATACATCTTAGAACATGTTTAGAGTCACCTAAGTTCTATAAATCTTTTATGCTGTGTTGGCATTTTCAGTGTCTGTTTTTGTAGAGAGTCAGCATTTTAGATAGTCTTGTCTTTTTTTGTAATTTTTTCCTCAATGGAATCATTGATTTATTTAATTATTTAACACAAAGAATCAGAAACAATTTTTAAAAGCATCTTTTGACAGTTTAGACAAATAATGATTTATATCACTATAAAATAACACGAAGCCCTAAAAAACCAAACTTTTCTTTCACAAAGAATCACTAAATGAAACTACTCTTCTCTAATCTACAAAACAGCTTCAAATTTGACTTACAGATCTAAACTACGCCCATAAACAGGTCACTTGAAACCTCTGCTGAGTCTAGTAGCACCCTGACATCCATGAAATGATGTTCTTAAAAACCCTAACATGTGACACTCCGGTATTTTTCCGATAGAATGATTTTTTATGGGTGCTAAGGAGTGACTGAACAGAACTCGATGCCTATGCTCATTAAGTAGTGATAGGACCACAATGATGGGAAAAGAGACCGCTGCACGTTTATACCATTCTGAGGAACAATGGAGAATCAAAGGGGAAAAGGTATGGGTGGGGAACAAAACTAAGGAAAGGAAGCTGGAAAAGATGTGGAAATGACAGGTGAGCAGGAAGGAATTGTACAAGTGGGCATTTGAAAGGGTCCGATGAGATATCCTCCCTACCACTCTCTGTGTCTTTCACAACTTCAGACATCTATGCCCGTTCGCGAAAGGGAAGATAATGAAAAGATGAGGCATAGTATCTTGTCAAGTAGATGTTTTATTCTAACAAGGAGTGCTTCATTTAAATATAATGCTGTTGGCTTTGTGCAAAACTGAAACTGAAACATTTGTAAAGGTTTCTTTGTACTGTTTCTAATCTATAATTTAACAGATTTGTTCCACCAGAATAAACATTTGCTGAATGTCATGGAAATGGTTTTGAAAAGTATAATGTCAGCAAGATCGCCTCTGAACACAACAGTTGAACACGGTAGCACCTGTATGCTGAGACACACACACGTACCCACAAAATGGGCAATGTTTCAGACATAGTCAGTGTCAAAGCCATGGTTGTATTCTTTCAAACACTTTTATTTTTTTCAGTCTTTAAGACATGCCTTCAAAACTTTCCTCATATACTGCACAAGCGAGGGGCATTAATCACCCAAGTCTACATGCCCATTTGTCCAGATCTGTTGCCTATGATCCATCCTTTGAATAACTTATACCCCTGACCTTTCTGATCAATAAGATGAATGATAAAGGCAAAGGCTTGTGGTTTACATCTTCGTAGAAGTTGCCATCTCCTCTGAGTAGTTAAAATAAATAATTCCTTTAGTGTTATTCATTGCCTCCTGCAAGCACTATTTGTATTATGTGGGCGCGAGATGTACTGCATCTTCTTACCTTTGATGTTTGGTCTTGTTTTGGGGCTGCTCTTTTGACAAGCTTTCAAAAGCCCCCTACTATGAATGTCGAATTAAGTACCCTTATGAATATGCATGAACGTAAACCTCATATACTCATTTTGGTGGCTACTTACTGTGCTGGGTTGCCCTAGAAGCCATTCCAAATGGTTTTGATTTTGCGTTTGAGATTCTTAATGGTGGTAATTATCTGTTGCAGCCATGCAGTACCAAATATGATGCGTGTTAGAGATACTTTAAAAAATAATAATAAAAACAACTAAAGATGTTAATTCCCACATTTTAGTTCCTACAGGGCAATTAGCCCCTAGTAATGATGTTTATATTTATATGCAAATGTTTCAGGAAAAATGAATCTTAACAGAGACTTCATTTCATATCAATACGATTGGGGGATGAGAGCATTCCATCTGTCTGTAGAAAATGCCTGCCATTAGCTCTACATGTAGCCTATTTCTGTAATAGAAACTATTTAATCTTAAGTAATTCATTCTTCATTTTGTGTTATTTTCCCTTCCTTCTGTTCTTTTATTAAGACTCTTAACTAATATACAGTACGTACGGCTCTTCAGGGCCCACACATAGGTAGCTTGCCACATTTTCTTTTGAGTATCATCTGTTCTTTGAATTATTACCTAATACCCTCACTATTCCTCATTTTGGGATAATAATTGAATAACCAGAGCAGGCTTCTCAGGGGACACTCATTTGTTAACATCTTCTGTTTTAGGGATTGCAACAATATGCAAGATAGAAATATAATGAAGAAGCAAAGTTCTTCATGATGGCTTTAGCTTTTGACTAGCTTCTGGTCTTTGGAAACTAAAGCTTGTGGCTGTATCCTGAACTCCCTGTTCAGAGTTAGGGAACAGGCTCAGTGTAGAGTCAACCTCT
>RCUC01130777.1:0-43950 GCA_003697995.1 Taxidea taxus jeffersonii
GAAGGATTTGAGAAACAAGACAGAGGATCATAGGGGAAGGGAGGGAAAAATGAAATAAGACAAAACCAGAGAGGGAGAGAAACAATAAGACTCTTAATCTCAGGAAACAAACTGAGGATTGCTGGTGTGGAGGGGGGTGGGAGGGATGGGTGATGGACATTGGGGAGGGTATAGTGAGTGCTGTGAGTTGCGTAAGACTGATGAATCATAGACCTGTACCCCTGAAACAAATAATACATTATATGTTAATAATAGTAATAAAAAGAGAACAACTATATAACCTTGGGTATGGCTGTGACCTTTTAGGTATAACACTGAAGGCATGATCTGTGAATAAAACAATTGATAAGCTGGAATTCATGAAAATAAAAAACTATTCTGTAAAAGACAATGTCAACTGACTGAGAAGATAAGCTACAGACTGTGAGGAAATATTGTAAAAGATGCAGGTGATAAATGATTGTTACTGAAAATACACAAAGAATTTCTTATGAATGAGATGCCATTATACTCTGATTAAAATAGCCAAAATCCAGAACGCTCATAACACCAAATGCTGGCAAGGATGTGAAACAGCAGGAACTCTCATTCATTGCTGGTGGGAGTACAAAATGGTAGAGCCACTTTGAAAAAGCAACTTCTTACAAAACTAAATATATTCTTATTATGTGATCCAACAATCATACTCCTTGTTATTTACCCAATGAAACTGAAAACCTATATCCACACAAAAATCTGCACAGAAACATTTATAGTAGCCTTATTCATAATTGCCAAAACTTGGAGGTAACCAAGGTGTTCTTCTGTTAGTGAGAGAATAAACAGTTGTAAGTCCAGATAATGGAATATTATTCAGCACTAAAAAGAAGTGAACTATCAACTCATAACAATACACGGAAGGACCTTAAATGTATATTCCCAAGTGAAAGAAGCCAATCTGAAAACACTATATACTGTATGATTCTAACTATATGACATTCTGGGAAAGGCAAAACTATGAAGACAATAAAGAGATTGGTGGTTGTCAGGGGAAGGAAGAAATGAATAGATGGATCACAGAGGATTTTTACACAGTGAAAAGTCTGAGTGATTGTATAGTATAATGACAGATACTGTCATTATACATTTATCCAAGCCCATAGAATATACAACACCAAGAGGGAAACTGTATGTAAATTACAAACTTTAGGTGATAGGTCAACGTAGGTTCGTCAGTTGTATGAATGTGCTACTTTGGTGGGGGATGTTGAGAATGAAGGTGGGAGGCTGTGCATGTGTGGGGCAGGGATATATGGGAAATCTCTTTATCTTTCTCTCAATTTTTCTGTGAGCCTAAAACTCTTAAAAAAAAGTCTTAATAACAATAAAAGAAAAAGTGTTCTAAGTATGGTAGGTCAAATAGTCCACCCCTTGTCTAAGGTCAACTTAACTATGTATAAGCATTTGTTTTTTCACATAATTTTAGATTTAGTTTTTTGAGTGTCTCAGGAAGTTCAAATGGAATTTTGAGGTAGTATTAAATTTATAGATTAATTTGGAGGAGGAAAATTGACATCTTTATTATATTATCTCACCCAAAAACATGGAACATCTTTTCATTTGTGCACATCTTCTTCTATTTCTTTTATTAGAACTTTAAATATTTTACTGTAGCTCCTGTGTATTTTTGATTAATTATAAAGTTCAAGAAACTTTATAATTTCTGTTGCATTTGCAAATTGATTATTTTTGGCTATTGCATTCCATAGGTTGAATTTGATTCTGTTAGCTTTTCTAAATGGATGATCATATCATCAGCAAATGACAGGTGTTTCATCTTTTCCTGTCTAATTCTTTTTTTTTTTTGAGTGAAAAATATTTTTTTAAATTTTCTTTAAGCTTTTTTATTTAAACATATAATGTAACCCCACCACCCTCTCCCAACCCCTCTTCCCCCCCCCCACCCCCCTCAGTTTGTTTTATGACATTAAGAGTCTCTTTTGGTTTGTCTCCCTCGCGATCCCATCTTGTTACATTTTTTCTTTTCCTACCACCTTAACCCCCACCCCCGTTGCATCTCCACTTCCTCATATCAGGGAGATCATGTGATAGTTGTCTTTCTCCAGTTGACTTATTTCGCTAAGCATAATATACTCTAGTTCCATCCCTGTCATTGCAAATGGTAAGATTTCATTTCTTTTGATGGCTGCATAGTATTCCATTGTATATATATATACCACATCTTCTTTATCCATTCATCTGTTGATGGACATCTAGGTTCTTTCCATAACTTGGCTATTGTGGACATTGCTGCTATAAACATTTGGGTGCACATGCCGTTTCGGATCACTACGTTTGTATCTTTAGGGTAAATATCCAGTAGTACAATTGCTGGGTCATAAGGTAGCTCTATTTTCAACAAAACCAGAAGACAACTGATAGAATGGGAGAAGATATTTGCAAACGACATATCAGATAAAGGGCTAGTATCCAAAATCTATAAAGAGCTTAGCAATCTCAACACCCAAAGAACAAATAAGCCAATCAAGAAATGGGCAGAGGACATGAACAGACATTTCTGCAAAGAAGACATCCAGATGGCCAACAGACACATGAAAAAGTGCTCCACATCACTTGGCATCAGGGAAATACAAATCAAAACCACAATGAGATACCACCTCACACCAGTCAGAATGGCTAAAATGAACAAGTCAGGAAATGACAGATGCTGGCGAGGATGTGGTGAAAGGGGAACCTTCCTACACTGTTGGTGGGAATGCAAGCTGGTGCAACCACTCTGGAAAACAGCATGGAGGTTTCTCAAAAAATTGAAAATAGAGCTACCTTATGACCCAGCAATTGCACTACTGGGTATTTACCCTAAAGATACAAACATAGTGATCCTGTCTAATTCTTAACCATACCTCCTTTTCTCCCTTCTAGTATGACAGTATGTCATACTAGAGTTATGTTAAAAGTTAGGATTCTGGGAGTCCTTGTATTGTTTTCAGCTCTACAGGGAATTCATATAGTTTCTCCATTAAACATTAACTATAGGTTTTGGTATATAAATTTTACCCAATAAAGTGAGTTCCTTCCTATTCATTTTATCCTAAGATTTTTAAAAGCTATTTTTAAAAGCTATGAATAGATGTTGTATTTTATTAAAGACTTTCCCTGCTTTGATAAAATGTGTATTAATGTGTGAAATTACAGTGATAGTTTTTTTTTCTGATGTTGAATCATTCTTGCATCCCTTGGATAAATCATACTTGAAGATGATGTATTATCTGTAGTGCTAGATTAGCTTATTTTTTTTACAAATGCTGTATGATATTTTATTTATTATTATTCTTATCTGCTCTGGGAGTCAAGATTTTAATAGTTGCCTAAAATGAGCTGAACAGTTTCTGTTTTGTTTTGTCTTTTCTTTTCTTTTCTTTGGAATAGCTTGTATAAGTTAGGATTCAGTGTTTCTTTGAAAGTTAAGTAAAACTTACCTATAAAATGCTTTGGCTTTCTATTTTGTCTTGAGAGGGTAGATCTTTGAACACTTCAGGTGTTTAATACTTACTGTCCATTCAAGTTATCTATTTCCCCTCATACCACACACTGCATTTCATGTTCTTTAGGAATTTATCCATTTTATCAAGTTGTCAGATTTAGTAACAATTAGTTACTTATGATATACTCTCTTATTTAAAAAAATCTCCAGTTATTTCTCTCCTATCTTTTTATATGAATATTTAAAAAATATTTCTCTAGTTTTACTGGAGGTTTGCTTACATTATGAGTCTTTTAAGTGAACCAGCTTTTCTCTATCATTTTTCAGTCCGTTTCTTTGATCTTTGCATTTATTATTTCCCTTCTTGATTCTTTGGGTTTGTTATGCCGCTTTTATCTCATTTCCCTCAACCAAATTCTTGTTTATTTTAAACCTTTCTTTTTGTCTTTCTCCCCAGATTTATTGAGATGTAACTGGCATATAGCATTGTATAAGTTTAAGGTGTACAATGTGTTAATTGGATACACTTATAGATTGCAAAATAATTACAAAACCTCCATCACTTCATGTACTTGAACGCTGTAAAAAACTAAGTACCTCTTCTGTTCTCCATTCTTGATATGTAGTGTTTTCATTATCATTTTAAAATTTCCCTTATTTTTGCTTTTTTGTAACTCAAAAATTATTTAATAATGTTATTTAGTTTCCAAACCCATGGGATTTTTTTAAAGCCACCCTTTATAATTAATTTTTAATTTTACATTACAATTAAAATTACATTACCCAGTTTTAAGATATTGATCATTTAGAGGTTTTTTATTTTCCTCTCTGACCTAATACATAGCTATTTTGTAAATGTTCCATGTATGCTTATAATAATGCAAGTGCTCTAAGATCATACTTATTTCCTGCCTCGTTATATCTTCAGTGCCCTTTGATTTCTTAACTTTGTGGTTTCTGAGAAGAGTAAATTATATATGCAACTATGATTGTTGATTTGATTTGCTTATTTCATTTGCAGTTTTATCATTTGTTGCCTAATATATTTTGAGACAGTATTGTCAGCTGCCAATGTGGTTCATGATTGATGTATTTTTTTTTCTCCTGTTGTTTATTTTACCACTTTTTGGCCATTTATGACATATATGTTTTTTGCTTTATAATGTGCATTATTGGACACTAAGGTTATGAACTACTTAGCTCTCTTTTTGTCCATGTGTCTCATCAATCCTTTATTTTTCTGCCTTTCCATGAGTCTTTCAGATGCCACTTTGGACTGTATTATTCAACATTTTATTTCATTGTAAGTTGTTTTTAATCCAATCTAAATGTATTATCTAATTAATGAATTTAACATAGTGATGTCTATGTTAATTATTGTCATATTAGAACTAATTTCTAGCACACTATTTTATGTTTCCATAGCATGAGCTTTCTTTTTGCCTAATTTTTCTCCCTTTCAAGAGACTCTTAACTATAGGAAACAAACTGAGGGTTGCTGGAGGGATAACTGGGTGATGGGTATTGAAGAAAGGCACTTGACGGAATGAGCACTGGGTGTTATATGCAACTGATGAATCACTAAACTCTACCTCTGAACCTAATAATACACTATATGTTAATTAATTGATTTTAAATAAATAAAAAAAACCTTCCCTTTCTTCCACCATGTGGTTTGGCTTTTCTTCTATTATTTAATATTATTTTTTTTATATGGTAGCTTCCTTTAACTTCAAACTCATATTTATTTATCCCTGATCTCCTGAGCTTATTAACATCCATACATTCTTAACACTGCAAGTACCTAGCATGCTCTGATCCCTCTTTTGTCTGATCTTGTTAAGATCATCTAGAATTTTAGTGCTAAATAGTGGATATACATTTCTTTTTCTTTTCTTTGGTTGTAACCCTTTCCTTTTCTTTTAAGACAGCAATACAGTGGGCACCTGGGTGGCTCAGTGGGTTAAGCCTCTGCCTTCAGCTCAGGTCATGATCTCAGGGTCCTGGGATCGAGCCCCACATTGGGCTCTCTGCTCAGCGGGGAGCCTGCTTCCTCCTCCTCTCTCTGCCTATCTCTCTGCCTACTTGTAATCTCTGTCTGTCAAATAAATAAATAAAAATCTTTAAAAAAATCTTTTTTTTTTTTTTACAGCAGTTACAGACATTTATTTCATAATAAGAAAAGTACAACCATATTTATTAAACTTGAGGTGAGGTGGGCAGGGAAGAGGGAGGAAAGCACGTTCAGGAATGAGTTCTCAAACTAAAGCCCAGAACTGGTGCCCACGAGAATAGACACAGACGCCACCCTCCCAAATGGCAGAGACTTTCCTTTCCTAGGGGGGAGTGGGTGGGGAGGGTCATCCCAGCCCCACTTTCCGTTTCCATTCTTGGTTCCCAGACGGCATTCTGGGAATCAGGAACTCTCACTATCACCTACAGGTTATTCACAGAGTTGGAAGCTATAGCATTATAGCATTCTTAAAAAAAAAAAAGACAGCAATATGTGTCATGAGGTTGTACAATGACTCTTTGTTTTCAAATCTGGTGCAACATCTCCTAGAATCTTTTCTTCAACTATTTAACTACTTTTTCCCAAATGTGGGTCTCTGTTTGGCAAACTTGTAAGGTCATGGATGCATGAGAATATTTTTTTTTAACCTCTTTATAGCTACATAATGACTTGGCTGTATATTTTAAATTCTTTAAAATATTTTAAATTCTTTAAAATATTATTCCATCATTTTCTTACACCCTGTATTTTGGTGGAGAAATCTGATGTCAATTTGATGTTTCTTTCATTTGTCCCCAGCTTTCTTAAGATATAATTGGAAAAAAAAGAAAAAAATACAATTGACATATAACATTATATAAGTTTAGGTGTATAATGTGTTGATTTGGTGCATGAGTTTGGCCTATTTAGATTCCATCTATAAGTGATATCATATACTATTTGTATTTTTCTCCCTGACTTATTTAACTTCGCATGGTGCCCTCAGAATCCATCCATGTGGGACTATGTAGGGAATCCAAGCAGGATTTTCTTTTCTCTCGTAACTGAATTTATTTCATTATATATTAATAGCGCACCTTCTTCATCTGTTCATCTGTTGATGGACACTTAGCTTGTTTCCATATCTTGACTATTGGGAATAATGTTGCAGTAAATATGGGAGTGCAGATATCTTCCACATCCTGCTTTTATTTCCTTTGGATAAATACCCAGAATGGGTTGTTGGATCATATGGGAGTTTAACTTTTAGTTTTTTGAGGAGCTGTTTTCCATGGTGCTTGTACTAATTAACGTTCCCACCAAGAGCACATGAGGGTTCCTTTTTCTCCATGTCCTCACCAACACTTGTGATTTCTTTCTAAATGATGGACATTTTAATAGATACGAGGTGCTATCTCATTGTACTTGATTCTTGTTTTTTAGAGGTGATCTTCTACCCACTGCCCCCGCTCCCAGAAGTTTGTAGAATTTTCTTTTTCTTTTTAATACTCATAGATTTCTCTAAAATGTAAATTTTTCTTATCTCACCTATCATTTGTGCTATGAGTTCTTTCAATCTGAGTTACTTTGGGAAAGCTTGTCTCTAGTATTCCTAAAATGTTTTCTCTTTTCCATTTGGATTCTTCCTTTTTTAATTCCTATTACCTATATATTGGTACTTCTAACCCCCATATCACTTAGTTCTTATTTTATATGTTTTTATCTCTGCATCTTAACTGTTGCCACCTCGAAAATTCTTCAATATAAACTTCCAGATTACATGTTCACAATTCCTTCTTTAATTCCAAAAGTCTAGTTTTATTTCATTATCTTGTTCACTATTATAATTTTCATACTTTTATGTGTAATATTTCCTTTTTAAAAATACCCATATTCTTATTTCAAGTGGCTAGTATCTTCCTTTATCTCCTTAATATATTCATTGAGTTTCTCTCAAATGATGTTTAATAATTCTTCTTCAGTATATAGTCCTAACTCATTATTTTTTTTTTTAACATACTTTTTGAGGGTCCAGGAAGATGTACTAAAAAGGGTGTGAAGGCCGGGCTCCAATCTATCAGGTCTTTGAATTTAAAAAGAAGGGAGGGAGACAGACTATAAGGAGAGTCCAAGCTCTACAAGCCACTCCTGACCTCCCCTGTTCTGCTGTCATGGCACCAGACAACAACTATGGTCACTACTTCACTTTAAAACTTTAGGGAAATGCCACACTGTGAAAAGGCAGCCCTGACAGCTTGTTATCCACCAGCTCTGGGGTTTGGAAGGCAAGTTGTGGAAGAATTAAGGCTGAGGGTAGATGATCAGTTAATGCCTGTTTTCCTCAACTGCTTACGTTAGCAGAGCACATATACATGTCCCTTATTTTCCCTCTTGGACAACTGAACTTGCAGTGTGGACCATTTCCATTGATTTCTATAGAGAAGAGAAGAAAAGAATATATCAAGGCAGTTGTGGGGAAGAGGCAGGCGTAGAATTTAAAAATCTTCCTACTTTGGGACACCTCTGTGGCTCAGTTGGTTAAGCGGCTGCCTTCGGCTCAGGTCATGATCACAGCGTCCTGGGATCGAGTCCCACATCGGGCTCCTTGCTCGGCAGGGAGCCTGCTTTTCCCTCTGCCTCTGCCTGCCACTCTGTCTGCCTGTGCTCTCTCTTTCTCTCTCTCTCTAACAAATAAATAAAATCTTTTAAAAAAAAAATCTTCCTACTTCCTACACACACACACTATATATATATGCATATATATATGCATATATATATACACATATATAAAGTATAGTAAATCTATACTTCTTTCTCTGCCTACTCCCAGCCCCAGGCTACACCACTTACATTCCCACCTACCCTCTGACACCAAGCTCAAGTCATACTTCCATCTTTCCAGAATTTTCTTGTATTCTGTGGTTGGTTTCTGAAATCCACTTCCCCCTCTTGCTTCTATAGTTTCTTTGCAGTTGTGTTTGGTGGAGGGATCCAGTAGCACATCCTAGTTTGACATCTGGCTACCCATTCATATTGATTATAATGGCTATTATTTGGCTATATTTCCACCATCTTTTATGCTTTCAGGGATGATTATTTTTTCTGTATTCTCTTTCTTTTTTTCTTTCTCTCTTTGGATTGAGTAATTAAATTATTTTTTATCTTCCTCTCTTTATTTTCTGGAAATTAGACATTCTACCTATATTCCTTTATTGATAAGTAATTATCAATATCCTTTATTAATAAGTAGTAATTAGGGTTAGTTTTGACTGAGTGACAAAACCTTAATGGATAGAAATGGCTTAAACAAAGTCCAGGTAGAATGTTAATGGACTGAATAAATAAATAGTGTTAGGATATTTTCCTCAAGATGACCTATTGACTCAGTGAACTCAGTGAACTCTCGGTCCATAGCTCAGGAGATGCTTATGATGAAATTGCCAAGATGTACCTATGATTTTCATGAAAATACAAAAGATCTAGCAAAATAATCCTGAAGAATAAAACAAAGTTGGATTCACATAGATCATTTCAAGACATTATACAACTATAATAATCAAGAAAGTTTAGTATTTATATAAGGACAATATTATATTTATGTAGGATAGACAAGTCAATGAAATAGAACAGAAACCAAAAACAGACCCACATATATATGGTCAACTGATTTTTAATAAAAGCACTGATGCAGTTAATTTGAAGAAAGGTAAGTGTTTAAAAGATATTGGAATGACTGGATATTTGTATGGAAAACATGAACTAATCCCTTCCTCACATAATCCACAAAAATTAATTCATGATGGATCACTACTTAAAACTTAAATAATTATAAAGCCTCCAGAAGAAAGCAGTAAAATATCTTTGTGAACTTGGAGTAGGCAAAGAGTTGTGGAAGGGGACAAAAATATATTGATTTTGACTTCATCACAATTAAAAATTTCTATTCATTAGATGCCTATATTTGGAAAAATATTCATATTTAGAATATACAAAGAACTATTATTAATCAACTGTAGAAAGAGAAAGAAATCAATAAAAATGAACAAAATACTTAAGCCATTTCACAAAAAAAGATATATTAGCAGCTAATAAGAGCAAGATATCATTAGTCATCAAAGGAATGAAAATTAAAACCCTCTCTAGAATGGCAAAATTTCTTTTAAAAGCTGATAATATCATGTGTTGGAGCATTTGGAATTCTACATCACTGGAAGCCCTGTAATGATTTAATCTCCTTGGAAAACTAGCTGTTACACATTCATCAGCTTACACTTACATATGACACAAGAAATTCCATTCCTATGTATTTACCAAAATGAAAGCATGCATTCCCAAAAATATTATACAAGATAGTTACTAGCAGCCTTATTACAATAATCTCAAACTTGAATGTCCATCAGCAGGAGAATATCAACCCAAATATCCACCAGTTGGAGAATAGATTTTTAAACAAGTTGTATATTCGTATAATGTGATCATGCTCAGCAGTAAGAAGGGCATACTGCTGATACACAACATGATGAATTTCAAAAACACTATATCAAGCAAAAGACTCTAAACACAAAAGAATAATTCACATAATTCTATTTATATGATGTTTCAGGAATGGGTAAAACCAATCTAGTTATAAGAACCAGAAAAGAGGTTGCCTCTGAAGAAGGGAAATTGAGAAGGAGCATGAGGGAACTTTCTCCAGTGAAGGAAATAGTCTATATCTTGCTTGAGTTGTGATTGTGTGGTTATATACAGTTGTCACAGTTCATTGCACTAAATGTTAAGATGCATGCATTTTATTGTATATAAATCATACCTTCATCCCACTCACTCACAATATTTTTGGAAGTAATGAGTCCAAGTAGGTGCTCAGAGATTGAAATGTTATAAGGTAGCAGGGACCCAGACTCTATTTTTTCTCTTCACCATGCAGCAAGGCAGTTTGTTTTTATGCATTTTATATGGCATGTGTTTGGAGTTGACCACGTATTTACCGTTTCCTTTCCTCATCATATTTTTCTTCCATCTAAGATATTTCATTCAAGATAATCTGTTTTTTTCTGACTGAAGTGTCTTAAGATTTGTTTTAGTGAACGTCTGTTGTGGCACATTCTTTTTTTTTCCTCTGAAAATGTCACCTTTTTCTTGAATGATATTTTTGCTGTATATACAATCCTAGGTTTCTTGTTATTTCCATTTAAGTGCATTGCTGTCTCATCCTCTTGTCTTCTGGCTGCTGTTGAGAAGTCTCTGTCTCATAGTTGTTATTTTGTAGACAACATGGTTCTTTGCTCATCTCTGTTTTTGGTGTTCTGCAAGCTTGCTGTGATGTCTAGGTATGGATTTTTTTTTTTTAAGATTTTATTTATTTATTTGAGAGAGAGGGACGCCTGGGTGGCTCAGTTGGTTAAGCAGCTGCCTTTGGCTCGGGTCATGATCCCAGCGTCCTGGGATCGAGTCCCACATCGGGCCCCTTGCTTGGCAGGGAGCCTGCTTCTCCCTCTGCCTCTGCCTGCCACTCTGTCTGCCTGTGCTCGCTCTCTCTCTAACAAATAAATAAATAAAATATTTTTTAAAAAAAGCTTTATTTATTTGAGAGAGAGAGACAGAGTGAGACAGCATGAGAGGGGAGGTCAGAGGGAGAAGCAGACTCCCCATGGAGCTGGGAGCCCGATGTGGGACTCGATCCCAGGACTCCCGGACCGTGACCTGAGCCGAAGGCAGTTGCCTAACCAACTGAGCCACCCAGGTGCCCCGATTTTTTTTTTTAACCTGCTGCATGAGATTCCTTAGATACCCTGAATCTTAGGCTGATGTCTTTCATGACCTCTGGAAAATTCTTATTTTTTTTCTTGATTATTTTCTCCTTATTCACTCTCTTTTCTTCTGCAACTCTGGACGTATGACAGACCCCTTCACTCTATCTGCTCTGGCTTTCAATGTCACTTAATGCATTTTCCAACTTTTCGTCTTTTGGGGCTGAAATTCAGATAATTTCTAAAGGTTTCTTCATTATGAGCTATGTCATTAGCTATGTCTAATCTGCTGTTAAGACTATACACTGAACTTTAATTTCTAAATAATTTCCAGGGGCACCTGAGTGGCGTAGTCAGTTAAGCATCCAACTTTTGGTTTTGGCTCAGGTCATGGTCTCAGGGTTGTAAGATAGAGCCCCCTCATTGGGCTCCACACTCAGTGGGGAGTCTGCTTAAGACTCTCTTTCCCCCTTCCTCTGCCTCTCCTTTCTCTCTCTATAAAATAAATAAATAAATCTTTTAAAAAATTTAAATGTAATTTCTTAGAGTTCTATATGCATTTTTTCCCCAAATAAATTTGGCCACTTAGTTTCCTCTCCCTTAACATATTTTAAATCTCCCCTTTATTTTTTTGAACATGTATTTTTATTTCGTAGTCTGAATCTGATTATTCTAGCATTTCAGGTTTTTCTATGACTGATTTTGTCAAATAATTGTTTCTATAGACTCTTGTTCAGAGTGCCTTATTTCCTTATGCATTTTGTGATTTTATTTATTAGTTTATTTTTGCCATGGTATCATATTTCTTAGAACTTTGCCAGTTGGAATTCTTTAAGACCTGAGTTGAGGTTATTTCAGAGAATCCTTGGCTTGTTTTTTATCAGGCTCATATGAGGGATGCTACCTACCTAAGACCACTTTATTTTTATTTTTTATCTTATTTTTTAAAAATTATTTTTATTAACATATAATGTATTATTTGCCACAGGGGTACAGGTCTGGGAATCGTCAGGCTTACACATTTCACAGCACTCACCATAGCACATACCCTCCCCAATGTCCATAACCCAGCCACCCTCTCCCTACCCTTCTACCTCCCAGCAACCCTGTTTGTTTTGTGAGTTTAAGAGTCTCTTATATTTTGACTAAGACCACTTTAAACTAATGTGTTGACTTAAGGTTCAGTGAACTTGGACTGAAGAGCTGTGTGAGGGTCACTTGCTTGTTAGGAGTTCTTAAGACTTTTCTCCTCTGCTTTGTATCAAGGTTTAAAACAGGCACATTCCTCTGCTGGCCCCTAAGCTGGGAGGTGATTTTATCTCGAGTCTATCCCTGTGTAGAGAGTATAGCCCTTTGGGATCCCAGCTTTATAAGTGGGGACTCACACCAGACTCTCTCTAACTGGAGAGGTCTGAAGGTCCTTATTGCCTGTGCCTTTTGATTCCCAAGGCTGTGAAAACTGAAGCTGAACTTCACCAGAGTAAGCAAGTGTCCTCAGGTGGCTGTTGCTTGCATGCTCTGTTGATGTCCCTGGCTCCATCATCACTTAGTTTTTGGCCTCTGGAAACTTACTACTTTCTTGAAACTTTATCCTCATTTATGTAGATTTAAGAAGTTATGTACCTAGCATCTTTAGTTGTTCTCGCTGGAAAGATGGCTTGAGATAGCTGGTCTCTGTGGAAACAGGAGTCATGTACTTATTTTATCTCATTGTTATAAAATGTCTGTTTTATGCATAAGTTTTAAAAAATGCACATGATAGAGTAATATAGTTGTATTTAGTTTAATTTGTAAATGAATAAATAAATGTAAACTTACCAGGAATATGTGCTCAGAATTCTTATGGCTGGGCATGCAGTAAAGAAAGTTTAGGAAACCCACTTTAGAGTCACAACATGGGCCATTCCCTCCTTCTGAACACCTGGGGAGGTGACCACAGAAGAAGGGAGGCTTGCAAGGCCTTCATTGTCTTGGGGATCTCCAGGCTTCTCTGCTATGGACCAGAGTCTAGGAAAATTATGCAGATATGACTGGTTATTTATAATTTCCTCAAAGAGTCTTGAAAGCTTCCTTGGGCGGGGGGTATGTCCACCTCTTCACTGAGGTGGTGGCTGCTTGGGTACATGTCCCTATGGATCAGTAGCACACAGGCCTGCAGTGCTGCCTGTGGATGACTTGGATGATTGGCTTTCTAGATAAAGCCAGAAGCTCAGGCAGCTGTGCGTGCCCAGCCCCCACCATTGCACTGCCCTGGCTTGTCTTACTGGAGACAAACCTCTTTTACTCTAAAAACGGTTTCTATATTGGAGATGATGCTTTTGACAGAGAAATACATGCTTTCTTTTGACTGATAGGACCTTGGCAAAGAAAGTCCATTTTGCTGGTTGCTGGCTAACATCCTGACTGGGAAGAGCAATAACTTCATTAATGAATTATCTCCTACTTAAAGACAAATTTGACTCATTTGTTTCCTTAAAAAGATGGTGTCATTGATTAAAGATGGCCATTAGTGACCACTAATAAATGTATCTCTTCACCCTTCAAAGACATTTGACGTTTGCATTTCATGCTAGGAAGCAAAACAGACAGTTCTTTGGCTAACCTATACGTCTCCAAGTTACCTGAAGGTCTCGGAGTTCTAAATAATAATAATTAAAGGAGAAATTATTTAAGTATACCTGAGTTTAGTGAATGGATCTGGAGATATTCTTTTGTAACCTTTAAATTGGGAACAGTGCTAACTTCTGGCTAAATTACATGAGGGAATCTCCTGGCAGTGATCATGTTATTAGGGTACAATTCACAAGCATGGTGATATCCCAGATAATGAGTCCGACTGTAACAGAGTACTTAGCAGAAGCTTCAAAGCTAAAGTGGAATATATCACACCAATTGTGGAACCTAAAACCAAAGTCAAATGCTAATTTTTACAAAGAGGCATCAAAGTTTCATTTTTTAAAAGTCGACTGAACTAGGCTGGATTGAAATTCAAGCCTGTGTATTATTAAAATAATTGAATCGGAATATCAAAATATCAGACTGAACTTGAATTGGAACTCCATACGTTCTTGATGGTAGATAACAAGTGCCTCCTTTATAAGCTAAATTGGACTTTTTGAGAGGGAATGGCAGTTTTTCTAGCAGACAACAACATGATAGGACTCAGAGGACTAGCCTTCGGGGGAAGGTACAGATGTGCTGAGAATGACAAGGGGCTCACCGGCCCTCCTGACGTGAGCAGGAGCTGTCAGCTTTCCTTTATCACAGCATATATGGCTCCACTGGGTCTTTCTACAAGGTATCTTCGGCTCAATTGAGGTTTGGTCATTGCAGCCAGGTTAGGACTGACCGTATGGGGGCATCATGTCAGCTGGACTGGCTGTTCATAGGCCACCTATTTGGGGACATAGAATTACATCCTGCTAGTTGCGCTTTTCATGAATGGATGAGAAAACATTTGCAAATGACATGGTTTCAGAACCCCCACCAGCTGTGCTGTCTTTTCTGGGTGAGCCTGATTGCTTCTGGCTCTATCCAGTGCAGTGTTTTCCATTAAATCAGTCTTTCCTCTGTGGGGGTATTTATTATGTGCCATTTTGAAAATAAAAGGGACGCGGAGCAATCATCCAGCAAAACTATAAAACATTTTATTATCCAAGACGGTGAGGGGACAGGTTTGACATACAACACTGGGAGCCGCGATGGCCGAACAATGTGGTACTAAAGCGTGATTTAATGAGGCTTGGAGGATTTAGTTCAGTCAGAAAAGTTTCACTGTGTCTTGGGCATAGGAGAAGTGAGCTGGCATGGGCACCTCGCTGAGCAGCATCTCACCAGACAGGCTTCAGCCAGCAGCCCCCATTTGTCCTGCTGTCCCAGACAACCATTGTCAGAGAGACTTTAGCGATGAAAACTCTTGACTGATTTAGTGGCCCCCAAACTTGGCACAGCTTCCCAGTGGCTTCCGTTTTACAAGGCCAGCAGTTAATCCAACAAAAGCCTGAATTCATTTCCCTCTGTGTCCATTGATTGCCAGCTGAGAGCTGGATGCTGTCAACTTGCTTTAAAAAAAAAAAATTCCACTTCACTGGAATTGAAGTCCTTTGCCCTCTGATAAATGGCAGGGTGCCGTCTTGGGCAACATTTTTGTTTTCCACTTCTCCAGAGGAAAAACTCATTAATAGATGGTGGCTGGTCATCAAGCCAACCATTGTCTTTGGATTTAATCATACACATCTTTCTGATGCAGCTGAATAAGCCTACCTATTACACTTCATTATTGTGTCGGCACCACTGTAGCCTATGAGTTATGAACATAAGACGTTCATGGACAAGTTCAAGCATCATTTTGTTATCTTCTTCATTGGAGTGGAGGTGTTTGCTGAATGTTTATTGAGTATCTGTGGCATGCTTGGTCCCTGGGATTGAATGGAGCTGTGGGGGGATTAAAAATCTAGTTCCTGTCCTGAAGGGGCTAATGATCTAGAAGGTGAGATGTGGCACACAGGCAGAGAGATAAACAACACTGCTTTATTATATAAGCCATGGGCTTTTGTCAAGACAGCCTTGGCTTAGTCTAATATGGTGGTTCTCCACAGGATCGTGCAGAACCTTTCAAAAAAGATGAATGTTCAGGTACTTAGGCTTTTGGGGCTGTTAACAAGAATAGCATGGGCTGGGCTTAAACAATAATCATTTATTCCTCACAGTTCTGGAGGTTGAGAAGTCCATGCTCAAGGTGCCCGCATTCTGCTGTGTTGTCAGAGCCTACTTCTTGGTATGCAGATGGCTAGCTTCCCCCTGTATCCTCACATGATAGAGAAGGGAGGGGCGAAGAGAGATAGAGACAGAGAAAGAGAGAGTCGGAGAGAGGGAGGAAGAAAACTCTTGTGTTTGTGCCTATAAGGGCATTAATCCCACTCAGGAGGGCTCCACCCTCCACCCTCCAAGGTCAATGAGTTGACCTTGAACAAGATACATACACTCTCTGCTTAGGAGTCTGTCTCCATCGTAAAGACAGGGGAAAGGAGGAATTATGCTGTCATTCTGTGGGGCTATATTAGATGTGGATGCCTTCCTCTGATGACTTTGGAGCCCTTTGAAAATAAAGGTGCAATACAAATTCTAGGCATTCTCATGGACAATTGACCCTGGAGTAATACCTTTGTTCTCCCATTTTGTATCGAGACAGGAGTGAATTTTGATGAGATTATAGCAGAGCTGATGCTGGCATGATGAGTCTACTAATGTCATCTAAATGAGATGGCTGACTTCTAAAGTAGTTTAAAACATAGCTAGACCCCAGCACTTTTATTTCTTAAAAGTTCAAGAGGGTGGCCTCAAGGCTTTGGTAATGACGGAGGGATGGGGGCAGGGGGCCAGGGGTCTCTCCACGGTCCTCAGTCCCAGGGCATGGTTGACCTCTAAGTGACTTGTTAAAATTTTCTTTTCAAACCCTGTTTGCAAATGTATTTATTTATTTGGGAATGGGGTTTAGGTGTAAGGATGTCAGGTTTTTTTTTTTTTTTTAGATTTCATTTTTAAATAATCTCTACACCCAAGGTGGGGCTCAAGCTTACAACCCCGAGATGAAGGGTCATACGCTCTTCTGACTGAGCCAGCCAGGCACCCCATGAAGCTAGTATTTCCAAGAGAATGCTTGGGACACAAGTATTTGCAAGGGACCGGTGGTTAGAACTCATTTACAGTGACAGATGAACTATTGATGTCTTTTTCTTTTCTATGAATTAGTTTAAATATGCTGACATGCACCTCCCTCATTATTACTTCATTGTAATAAAAATTAGCCCTCAAAGCACTAAGCCACGTATTCTAGATTATGGGGAGGCTTCTGCTTCTCAGAAAACATTGTGGCTATTTAGTTGCCCTGAATTTTGTGCTAAACATTTCTGAAATCCAGGCTCATTTGTTTACTTGGGGTTTAGAGACCTGAGAAGAGCCTCTTGCCCTGTTCTGATCTCTCTGCTCTCTGAAGCCAAGGCCATGTACTGACTTCCCTCCACCATCCACGACAAGGAGCAGATTTCCTGCCTTCTAGTTCATGAGCACGTTTTCTCCTTGGAGATCAAAATGCATTTAAAAAAATTTTCAGGTGGGAAAACTAAGGCCCAAGGACATCAAAGGTCACCCTTTATGTTGTTCTGTCTCTCTGAAGTAGGTCTTTTCCCAGGGTGCCTCTTACCTATTTATTTTGGAAAAAACATGAGTTCAGACTGCCATTAGGGAAATTGATTTCATTTAAAGATGAATTAAATATTCCCCTCTTCTAAACTGCTGTGGGGAGAGAACAAAGGAAGTGTCACATGATGGCGGTTAACACAAAGGTGCTTTTTTTCCTAGTGTAAATGGTAATCGGGTAATAAGAAAGGCAGTTTTGTCAAGACAGCGGGGCATAACCAGCGACAGTAATTTCAAGGACTTGGAGTGAGCTCGGTTGTGGGTCCCTAAAGCATCAGGCTGGAGTCAGTTCCTAACATCATTGAGCTTCAGCTTCTACCTTCAGAGCAGGGCGATTCTGCATGTCAAATCCTGAATTTAAATGAATGTGAAGCTCTGTTGGCGAAACCTCATTCCTGTTTGCAGCCACAGCTGGGTGGCCACTAGAGAGTTTTCAGGCTAGACATGTTTTTCCCCAACATCTGTCAGCTTAGCTAAATCAGAGCTCCAAATGAACAGTGTAATACCCAAGATCATTATCTGGATTTGTGACACTCCCTCCCTCTTCTCCCTGGAGGATTTAGGATTCAAAATGAAAAACAACATTTGTAAGGGATCAGGAAAGGGAGGATTTTCATCTTTATTATTATTACTACTAATAATACATTTTCATTAACATGGTTTTAATGGTTTGAAACAAGAGAAATGAAACATGCTCCTTCCAAGTCAACACATTCCCAGGTGCCTTTTGCATGGGGTACTGTATCTTCGACTCATTCAATCCAAGATAAGCCTATTAATTAAGCTTCCGTCTACAGGTGCCGTCTACACAGATGCAATTTTCCACTCTGAGCTAACTGAAAACTTGCAGATGGTCTCTGGGTTCAGCACTTTCTTCACAACATGAAAAAGATGCGGTGTGTGCTCCAGGTAGAGGGAGAGAGTTAATCCACTAATCAAGCCAACAAATATTTATTGAGTGCCTACTTGATACTCAGCTAGGTTCTAGTGCTAGAAGGGATGCATGATGAGAAAACTTATACCTTTAATGAGGAAACATGACTCACATTCCAAGCAGCATGGCTGTGGACAGAACACAGCATATGGAATCAGGCAGACCAGGTTTAGAAATCCAGTTCCACAGCTTACAAGTGCCATGACCTTGAAATTTTTATTTCATATAGTAGGCACCTGGTTTGTTTTTATTAAAACAGGATATTAATGTCTTTAAGATTGTTGTAAGCATTAGCAATAACTTTGTAAAGCATCTGTCCCATCAGATACACTCCAAAAATATTATTATAAGGTGGAATCTTTTACATATATATTTTAATTCAGTTATAGTTATGCAGAGATAGTTATGCAAATCCTCAGAGTCAGGAGAGAGTAGTGCCAACCAGAATAGAGGGGTAAATAGTGAGCATAACTAAGGGAGCACTAAGAATGACAGAATCAAGGAATCTTACTAAAAGGAATCATACCGTTAACTGGTAACTGACTCATTCTACCAATCGAAACAGAGGCTCAGATAAGCTGACTTGCCAGGTTAGTAAACAAATTGGGAGCAGAGGCCAGATTGGACTTGGCATGTGACTCTGCTTTTGGAGCTTCTGCTATATGATATGATGGTTCCCAAGCCTGGCAGAGCAGTTGGGTATCTTGTGAGCTTTTTTTTTTTTTAATTTTATTTTTTTAATTTAGTTGATAGAGATCACAAGTAGGCAGAGAAGCAGGCAGAGAGAGAAAAGGAAGCAGGCTCTCCACTGAGCAGAGAGCCCAATGCAGAGCTCGATCCCAGGACCCTCAGATTATGACCTGAGCCGAAGGCAGAGGCTTCACCCACTGAGCCACCCAGGTGCCCCTCTTGTGAGCTTTTTAAAAAAGACAGGCATTCAAGAGAGTCTGATTCATGAGGGGTGAAGAGAGGCCCAGGAAGGTGTTTTTGCCATGTGTCCTGGCTTGCAGACCTGCTGGTGGTAGGTATTAGGCACACTGAGATGGGAGCCGACAGCCTGGTTCTTTCTCTCTCCTGCTATGGGAAAGCCAGCGTGGACATTCTTGGTCTTCTAATAGGTCTCTATCTCTCTCTTTTTAAGATTTTATTTATTTATTTATTTTAGAGAGAGAGAGTAAGCACAGCCAGGAGAGCGGTGGGGGAGAGGAAGAGGGACAAGCAGACTGCGCTCTGCATGGAACCCCATGTGGGGCTCAATCCCAGGACCCTTACATTATGACCAGAGTGGAAGTCAAGAGTTGGATGCCCAGCTGGCTAAGGCACCCAGGCGCCCCTCATCTGTCTCTTGTAGGGGTAGCACTGGCTGAGATTCTGGGCATCCCCATTGCTCGTAGTCACTGTGTCATACCAGTTCAGCTCAGGCTGGGACTGAAGTTGGGATAGGGTCTGGCTGGGAGGTGAGGGGAGGTCTAACAGGAATGGTGACAGGAAGGCCATGAGATGATCCCAGCTTGGGAACCCATTCCTGAGGGAAGGAGAGGGAGGCCAGGTCACATGGCTAGAAAAGGGCTCCAGCATGGAGAGCTCCATGAGGGGACATTACTTTATAGAGGAGCACTTGCTAAACTGTGTTCTGTGGAACATGAGCCCTTTGAGATGCTCTAAAAGAGATCTCTGTTTACCCAAGTTTGGGAGATGCTCCCTCCCGCATCATGGAGAATTCATAATGCACATTGAGAGCTCTGAGGAATCTGATTAACTTCACTTAGACTGGAATGTTCCAAATTTTATTTGATCATAGGGCACTTCATAAAAACCCCTATTAACTAATGTTCCACGGAACACATTTTGGAAAACACTGTTATAACAAATGGAATCATTATGAGTTCTGTGCTCAGTTTGAGAGAACTTTTAGAGGGACTTGGGGAAGTGATCATTAGAAGGAGCACTTAAGAAGAGCAGGAAATGAACTGGAATTTCTCAGCCTAGAGGAGAGAAGCCTTACGCAATGCATTTTTAGTTATATGAATTGGTATAATGAGGGCTGTGATTGATTGTTCTTCATATTCGCTGAGCATCAAGCCAGAAGGAATGGGCTTAAGAGTTAAGTCTAGAGATTTAAGAGGAAGAAAGCAGAAATCTTTCTGAGAAGGGATATAAACTAGAATAGTTTATCTAGGGAAATAATGCAATTTTCAGAGTCTCATTAATTTCAGGGAATAAAGTCAGAAAGGGAGCCTAGATAACAAGTCAAGTCCCTTGCATTTTCTTTGTCTTTGGATAGTCAGGGATCTACACACTTACACAGGAGCCACAGAGCAGCCTTGAAATCTGAACAAAGATCCAGCAGCTCACAGAACCATAGATTTGGAAAGAACCCAACCTTTGGTCCGGCTTCCTACCAAAGCAGGAGGAATTTCTGCAAGCTCCTGCCCCCCGGCCTTCAGGAATACACTGGAACACCTCCAGTGCCAGAGAAGTCATTACTTTTCTAGGCAGCTCATTTCATTTATGGATGGCTTAAATTGTTAGGCAGTGCTGCCTTACCACGAGCCAAAATATGTTTCATCTCATCTTCTACATTTCAGACCTGGTTATTGTGTTGGAGCTCCACAGTGTACCCTTGTTACTTTCCCCCCATGAGATGGCCTTTCAGATGTCCAAAGACAAATATAATATCTGAACTATGCTTCCCCAAGACAAATAGTCCAACCCCTTCAGCCATTTTGTCTTTCGTGTAGCTCTAGAAACTTCCCCACTCATCCAGTGAATAAGGGTTGATCATCATGAATTGCAGCTGGGTTATGTCCTCTTTAGATATGGACAGAGTCTTGCTACAGAAGACAAGCATTGAAGCTGCTTTGTGAACCTATTTGTGGGGTGAAATGTGGAAACGCACAAGAAGTCCCTGCAGCCTCCCATGTCCCATCTTCCCAGCAGTTAGGCCATTGCTAGTGGGAGTAGGAGAAGAGGTTTCGAGGGGCACCCTATCAAGGGGAGTGTGTGTGAGGCATTCTGGGGAGGGTGGGTGGGAGTGACTCAGAGAAACACTCTTCCTGACCCTGCCTGGGACCATACTGTCCTGGATCTCATGAGGCAGCCTGAAAATAGAAGCTGGATACAATTCATTTGTTCAGTTCTTTCCTGCTCTTCTCCATTTGTGGTGTTTAGCAATCGTGTCACGCAGTTAATGAAAATGCTTTTTTTTTCCTCCCCCTCACACCAACCACTATCAGGTTCTTCCTCATATTGCAGTAAATTCTTTGAATCTACAAGCAGGATTTTACATTTGTCCTTCCTACATTTAATTTTATTTATATGACTACTTTGATGTTTTTAAAATGGCTTCTTCTGCAGTGCTGAATACTCCTGCTGTCTTGGAATCATCTTCACTTTGGATAAACAAGCCTTCCATTTCTTCTGCAAAGCTTTGGTGTGTGCCCTCCAGAAAAGGATCAGGGGAAGAGAGTTTGGTACCATGCTTCTAGAGACTTCCCTGGAGTGAGACACCAGCCCTTTAATCAACTCTTTGGGTTAAAATGTCCAGGATGAAAATTAAGTTCATTCACAGAGTAGGGCGATTGTCCTGTCTGTTATTTCTCCATCTTGTTTACAGAGAAAATATAGTGACTACTGAAATCAAGATACATTAAGCAGTAGTTTGAATTTTTCCCCTGTTTGTGTGATATTCATGGGAAATTGATGGGAGGTTGAGTATTTTTTTTTTTTAAGATTTTATTTATTTGACACACAGAGAAAGATCACAAGCAGGCAGAGAGGCAGGCAGAGAGAAAGGAGGAAGCAGGCTCCCCGCTGAGCAGAGAGCCCGATGTGGGACTCGATCCCAGGACCCCGAGATCATGACCTGAGCCCAAGGCAGAGGCTTTAACCCACTGAGCCACCCAGGCGCCCAAGGCTGAGTATATTTTAGTAGACAAACATTGCTGTCTCTGGGTAATAGTGGTCTTGCTCACTCACTCATGGGCGTGTTCATCGTGCAACAAGGAATGATCGCCTTTTCACAGCATGGAGTTTGCACTGTTGAAACAGTTTAAACATCCTTAACCAGTTGGCTTTCCTTTCTAGCCTGGTCTTTCTTTCTTTTCCCCTCCTGCTCCAATTCTCTTAATAGGCCACACTCTCTCAACATCTGGCTATTGCCATCTTCCTCCTCCTTCCTGAACCCTGGACACTTCTCCTTTCACTTCATTTGACTAGACCTTCAGCTTAGACCTACCTTCCTCCAGGATGCTAACCTCCATGTCCCCAGGCTGGATTAGATATCTTTCCCACGTGTTCCTTCCCACCCCAGGCTTATCCCTGCGTTAGTACCTGCCGGTTAGGTGTTCTTGCCTGTGGACTTCTTCCACTTGGCTGTTAACTCATTCAGAGCAGGGACTGTGTCTGGTGCATAGCAGGCTCTCAACGCATCAGTTAGAAACTACAGGCTGGGAGTTCATAGGGCACAAAACCAGAGTATTCTGAATGACCTTGAGGTCCTTTGTTGATATTTAGAATCTGGCCTTGAGCACGGCATTGTCTTTTGGGGTTTCAGTTTCTTTATCTGTGAAATGAAGATGATCTCTAAGACTCTAGGCTAATGCAAAGAGCATTCAACCGGAAACATGTAGTCCTGACCTTGATCTGCAGAGAGACTGGGAAAGATATTTAACCCACTTACTTCTCTGAGTCTCAGTTTCCTTATTGGATAAAGAGGCTGAACTCTGCAGTCACGAGGGTGGATTTGGAGACAGGTGGCTGTTGAGCAAATCACTTGGTGCCTCCGTTTCCTCATATACAAATCGTCCTTCCTTGGCAGCATCCCAGGTGAGGACTAATAGAGGTAACCCCAGTAACTAGGGAAGAGGATGACAATATACCGAATACCAGCTCTGTGTTAAGTGCATTTGTCCTAGCACTTGATCCTGCCAACAACCTATATAGGTTTTACAAATCTCCATTTTGAAGGAGGAGGAAGTGGTTCAAGGTCACACTAACTGGCAGGACCGGCTTCCCAAGGCGCCTCATGCCTGTCCCACTTCACCCTGTGGCTTGTTCCTCCTTTGTTCCGAGCTCAGCACGGGGCTCTCTCCACCTTTCCAAGTCCAGGTCTGGCAGTAGGACCTGCTCCAGCCCCAGGAAGGAGTCCATGCTAACAGGAGCCTCTCTGGTCTGCAGATGGAGCAAGGTCTGGCCGGAGCCTGCTGGCGCAGTTGGCCAAGGCTGGCTTGAAGCCCCGCTCACCATCTCTCCGGAGTGGAGGCAGGGGAGGGGGAGCACCAGGCACAGAGGCATCCAGGCAGCGTGCATGGTTTATAAAAAGCCATCAGGAGCACTGTCCTGGGACTGCAGTCATTTATCCGCACTTTTTCCTTGTAAAATGTTACTGACTGTTTTACACCAAGGGCAGTTTATCCTGAATGGGATGTACAGGCATTCAATTCACCTCTATTTTTTGCCAACTCTGCTTTTTCACCCCCCTTGCTTCTGAAGTTATATATGGTTCTGAGAGAGGAAGCCATTTTCTATGTGAGGAAAAAAAAAGAGCTGACGGCTTTAAAGAGAAACCTTCCATCATAGGAGAGAACATTTGGTTGGAGAGATAATGCCTTTGTTTTTAAAAATGGAATCCTGCTTCGGTGGTATTAGGTTCTTCTGAAATTGACCCCATTTCCGGTCAGATGCTAAGAGCATTACAGAGGCGATGTGTATCGGTGTTCCTTTTGAGGGGAGAATGGAGAGGAGATATGATCAGACCCATTTTTCAAGTGGGAAAATGGAAGCTGCAAGAGGTTAAAGCACTTGTTTAAGAGCGCAGTGGAAGGCTGCTGGGGCAAATTGGGGTTAATAAGGGAGACCAAAAAGAGGGAGAGCACCTCTGAGCCAAATGCCCCCCCTCTTCCACCGCCTCGTCCACTTCTCCCCCGTTTGTGAGGTGGGTGTTGCTTTGTGCTCCATTTGTGGACGAGGAGAACGAGTTTCTGTGACATCAGTGACTGGCTGAAAGTCACGCACTTCGTTATCGCAAAGCAGGTCTCCAGCCTAAGCCCTCTGAGTCCAGGCCCTCCAGCTGCCGCCATTAGTACCCGCCACTTGCTGGCCCCTGGCTTTTGTGGAGAATCTAAATATAATGGATTGCTGCTGCAGAATGCCAGGATATTTTAATTTATAGAAAAGAATAATGGGGTTCAGGTGAATGCCCTCTTCTGTATATTCTCTTTGGAATGAGGCTTAGCTTTATTGTCCTTTCACTTCCCGTTAGTTCTAGCTAAAGTGATTCCATAATGACATATAAACCCAAACATGAGTAATTGATGGCAGCCTCAGGAGCTTGAGCAGAATAAAACCAGACCGACTAGAATCTCCAGGGTGAAGAATTAACATTTATTGGTTTAGTGAAATGAATTTATGTCCCAATAAAGCCGGTTACGGACTAGACAGTGATTTAATGAGGTGCCTTCTGTAAAAAGAGCAAATATGCACTTCTGGGTTTGGGTTAGGGTGTAACTGAAATGCCACCTACTAAACCAGTTTTTCAGATGTGTGCAGAAAAATCTATGAAATTTCCTTAATCCATGAAATTTGTGTTTAACCCATTCTGCTTCTATAGAGTTTTCTGAAAGTAGAAGGGAAATTGAATCAGCCTCTCTAAAACCATGAACACTACATTTGTTCATGGCTCCCACCAGATCAGGGGGGTCTGAGCACTCCTGGAAGCTGAAAGAATGAAGATTAGGACAAATGAATCAGAAAAGAAAAGAAATGCTGAATCTGGATATGCACAACACCCTTTACAGCTAGAAGTTCTTGGTCTGGCTGTGTAGGAAGATGTTAGAAGGGATGGAGAGAATAAAGGTCCGCGGTGCCTTCTCAGGGGTGGGGCAGTGAATGGAGAAGGATATCCTTGGTAACTGTCCCTTGGCCATTGGACAGTCCACATCTGCTGTTATAAGCCAAGACCATCCCTACCTCCTGCTGCTCTCTTTGCTTCTTCATTGAGGGAACTGAGGAATTGGGTTTTTTTGATAATAAAATTTGCAGGCCCAAACCCTGAGTCATCTTGACTCTTTTTCTCTTATATCCCATATCTAATCCCATAGGAATTTCCCTATCAGGAACCCCCATAGGCTCTACTTTCAGAATAGCTCTAGAATCTGGCCATTTCCCCCGCGTCCACTGCCACCTTCCTACTTCAGCCACCTCCCCTCTCTTTGTCTGGGTAACTTCAGTGGCACCCTAATTGGTCGTCCTGCTTCTCTTCCTGATTCTCCCTCCCAGCCTCCACACACGAATTTACAACTGGGCTTAATACAGTAGCCTGAGGGGGATGCTTTTAGAATCAAAAGTCAGATGCTGCCTCCTCTCTGCTCCAACCTGCCAGGGGCTCCGGGGCTCCCCATCTCACACAGAGTGACGCAAAAGTCATTATAATGACTTACAGAGCCTTCCACGGCCAAGCCCTGTCCAGGTGTCCCCACGCTCTGACCTCCACCCCCTACCACCGCATTCCTGGAGATTTTTGCTGCAGCCTTGTTAGCCTCCTTGCTTTTTCTCTTCTTCTGCCTCAGTGCTTCTGCTTGCATGGCTCTTCTCCCAGGTGTCCACGTGGCTGGCTCCTTGACCAATTTTACTGTTTTGCCCACTCTTAGCTTCACAACTGAAGTCCACTCTGACTACCTCGTTTAATGCTGTAACCCCTCCAAGCCCCAAGCCCTCCAAGCCCCACGCATGCTCCTGATCTTCCATATCCATCTCTGCTTTTCCCAGACTACCTGTTACTTTTTGATATATTGTTTAATTCACTTATTTATTGTGCTTTTGTGTATTTCTGACTCCCTCATTTGAATGTAAGCTCTTCGAGGGCTGTAATCTTCCTGTTCTGCTTGATACTGCAGCCCGAAAGTCTAGGACAGTGTCTATACGGTATGTTGGACGTGCTCCGTAAATGCTTGTTCAATGAATGACTGAATGAATGAATAGAAAGTCTGCTGAAAGCCAATCTAAAATCCTTTGAATACTGAGGTGAGAAGCAGGACCAACTCAATTCTGTTTTCACAGTTGGATATTTTTGTAGCCTGGTTTTTCTTACATGTTTGTTTTTAACTCTGGAAAATAAGATATATTGAATTGGATTCAAGCCATATTTTCTATGTCTGTGAAGTTTTGAGATCTTGGGCAAAAGAATTTCAGTTAGATGAAGAGGATTTTTACTTGAGTGATTCCCATTAAATTCTGTCTTATTGGAGCATATTAGAAATTTTGAAATTTGAAATTAAGTGGAATAGCATTAGAAAAAGTGTACCTGCTTCTAATGTCACCACTGACACAAAATATTTGAGCGCCCACTGGGTGCAGAGCCGTGGAAAAAAAAACCCATTAAATGTGTGGCATACACATCTGTGCCGCTGTGAGGCCAGATGTTCTAGTTGTGGGAGTTTTATGTTTCCAGTACTTCTAAACAGGAATGTCAGATTTTGTGCATTTAAATTAACTTTATGAGGAGTGGCTGGTAAGTGTAAAGTGTGGTCAACAGTGAGGAAAGCAGAAAGCCAATTGGTTCAAGCGGAAATATCCTGCAGCACTTGGCATGATTTTTTCTTATTGTACTTTATCAGGCAAAACGTAGACTATAGTTGTCATCCTAATTCACATTTGTATAGCACTGTGCAGCTTACAAAGCATTTGCTTATAATAGATCATCTCAAGTGTATAGTCTTCGGGAAAAGATTTGCCAAAGCCATTGTCTCTCCCATTGTAGTCAGTATGTAGAGTTTGGTTCTGTAGCCCCAGAGGCAGTGCGTTCAGTGTTGCATGGGTGAGGAGGAACTCGGGATTGGGGGGAGGGGGGGGGGGGGGGGGGTAGCGGCCCGCCAGGCCACAATGGTTCTGTAGCCAGAGCACAAACCTCGCCGCTATGCTGCCTGCTTTTAAATCCAGATTTGCCTCTTGCCTCCTTTTCCTCTTCTGTAAAATGGAGTCAGTGATGGTAGATCCTTAGAGGATGCCTGTGAGAATGGAATGAATTTCTAAGTGGAGAGTGTTGAGAGCAATTCCTGGCATCTGGGAAGCCTCCCCCATGGGCCAGCTGTTTGTATTAGGGCACAGTGAATGGACCTGCTTGTCCCTCAGCTCTCTTTCAGTTTTTTGGTCAGACTGTTGGAAAATTTCTCCTTGGAGTCACTCCTTTGGATCCATCATTGTTAAGGAATATTGTTAAGGAACATTGTTAAGGAATAGGACCTCAGGAGAATCCGAGGATAGCTGTGGATTTTTTCTCCAGAACAACAGGCATAGTCACATGTGTATGTGATTATATATATTATTATAATTTCAGGAGGTTTGTGAATTCCTGAAGTCCAGATCAAGAATCTCCAGGTGAGAGTATTGTGTTGCCAGAGGCTGAGCTTTGATTATTCCTGGTCGAACCATTGCAGTATGCCCCTGACGCCGGTGATCACGCTGGCAGGGGTAGACTGACCTGTCACATCTAGAACCTGGATCCCAGGAAGGGCAGACTCAGGGGATTCTGCTGCGTCCCCTGAGGGCTTTGTCAGGAGCCACTTGAAGTAGACAGAGGGGACCCAGACAGTGGAACAGGTGTCTGCTGAGACCAGCTTTCTTCACATAATCACTCTCCTGGGACACCCCCTCTTGCTGCCTTCCGGCTGCCTGGCTGTGCTCTGAAGCCGAGGAGAGCCAGACACTCTCCCCTTTGGCTGCCTCCCTTCCCTCCCAGCACTCAGTCACTTCTCCCCCAGGGGCATCCTGCAGCTGAGAAGCGCTGGGAGGGAGAGAGTCATCTCTATGAAAGTGAAGAGCATCTGAGCAGGTCCTAGCAGGGAGAGTGATCTGACAAAGGGAGTTACACCACAGAGGCAGAGCTGTATAATTGGATGTCAATACGTGTATTTCAAAACACAGTCTCCAGGTATCCGAACTTCCCAGGGAGATGAAAAAGAATCTTTCAGTATGAAAGCTTGTTACATCTCAGAGCACTCTGGTGCTTCCCAAGGATGGAGCAAGAAAGTAGAGTCATGAGAGCTGCTGCGACATGGCATGTCATGGACGCCTTCTCCCATCACAGTTGGAGAAGCCTTCAGTTTTCTGTTTTGTGTCCCTTCCTCTGCAGCTTTCCAAGGACGGGGCCGGTTTGATGGTCAGCCTTTGGCTCCTGGAGACAGTGGCCCCGTACTTTGGGCCCACATCCATTCCTCGGAGGAAAATGCTGATTCTCCATGTTTTCTCTGCTGCTGGAAGAGGATAATAAAAGCCTTTTTCCCCCCTCTTGGGGACTTGGTGAAGATTAATTAGATGCTGCCTCTGAAGTGTTTTAAGCTCTGGCAGAAGAAGGTGCTAAACATTATTTCTAAAGTTAGCTTCTTTAACCCATTCTGTGTATTGGGATCTCCATCCATTAATCAGAGTCTGGGTGAATGCCACCCATTCTCCAAAGTAAAATGGCTAATAGTGGGGTGGTGTTTGTGGGGGTCTGATAGTGGAAACAGAGGTCAATTTCATTCACTCACTTCAAACAGAAGGCCTTATCATGACCTGAGGGCTCTGGCTGAATGCACCTGAAAGAGACAGCAGGTACAGCCAGGGCCAGAGCAGGCTGGGCCCCTCTGAGACTTCTTATTGTAGGGCTTGGTGAGAAGGAGAGGGGGCATCATGACCAAGAAGGGGGCAGCCAGAAGCCCCAAATGGGAGTTTCTCTCTGGCTTCCTAAAAGGAAGAGGGACAGACTGGAACACCTTGGCTGGGAAAAGTCAACTCTTCTTCACTGTCCAAGCTTAGAAGTTGGCCCAGGGTGGAGCGCTTGCATGCTGTCCCAGTGTGTGGTGAGGCCCGCGGTGAGAAGGACCCTCCCCGGTGGCCTTCCACACTTGCAGAGGAAAGCACAGACACCTGTTCTGAACAGAGGACAAGGTCTTGAACCAAAAATTTTCTTTTGTTTGTTCACTTAATACATCATTGATTCAATATCTGTGATGGGTCATATTTCTATATAGTGAAGCTGACCAGGGTGGTCAGAGTCTTTATTCCCAAGGAGCCTGCATTCTAGCAGAAGACACAGCCAATGAGTAAACAAATTCCCTAATTTGTCTCTATCTGAATGTGAGCTCTACAAGGGCAGCTTGTGGCTTTTTAAAATCTGTTTTGTTCATTGTTGTGTTGCCAACACCTAGAGTAAGACCCAAAAGCTGGATATTGGGTGCTCAGTAAGTATTTGCTGAATAAATGAGTGAGCAAGATTGTTTCAGACATTGGCAAGTTCAACGAAGGAAATGAATCCGAGCATAGGTGGGAGATGAAGATGGAGAAGTAATCAAGAGTTGGATGTTGTAAGGTTTTGTAGGCTTTGCTAAAAGTTTGGGTAAGAACAAGAGATTTAAAGCATAGGAAATATTGCAATTTACTTTTCATTAAAAACGAAAACAAAACCCAAAGCACTCAAGTGTCTTATAACAGTGGGTGGAGGAAAGGTGGCTGGGTCATGATTATGAGTGTGAGAGGCGGGGCAAGGTCTAGGGAGACTCTCCAGCAAGGAGGAGGGGTCTTTATATGGCAGTCTTGCTGAGGCCTGCTGAATTTGTACTGCATGGCCGTTTTTGCCTTCTGGGTTTCTCCCTCCCCCCACCATCTTCAGGAAACTTTCAGTGCCTTCACTTCCTATTGGTTTTGATAAATGTTACTGAGATGCCTTATCCTCCTTCATCTATTCCTGCACAATATTTTATGTTGCTCCTAGTGCCAGATAATTCAGAAGAGCTTGGGTCTTCTTCCAGGTAAGATACTCACTCTTCTTCCAGGTGAGACACCTGGCTAGGCCCCTCCACCCTGCTCCCCTGTCATCCACCTGTCACAGAGATAATCCACGGGACTACTGGCAAGAACACAAAATGGCTCTTTTATTTGGTTAACTGTAACCTCCCAGGAGTCCTCGTGGGTCCTACCAGGTGGCTTCGCATACTGTGGGTGGGAGGGAGATATTCTCCAGGAAATGACTGCCAACCAGGGTGTCACCTCACATGGCTGTTACACTTTCTTGAGAGCTATGGAGGGCTGTAGACACTTCCCCCAGCCTATGCATGTCCACCAAAATTGTGTGCTATTTTATTTTTATTGATTTATTTTAATAGTTCCATCTCTAGAACCTCTAGGGGTACATGGAGACCAGGTTAAGAATCTCTGAAGGAAGATAGATCCTATTGGCCACCACTGTCCTGGAGGCAGTCACTAGTCATTGCCACCGAAGTAACCTATCCAAGCCCCACAAAACAGGCTGACACAGACCACAAAAGACCATGAATGAAAATGGAGTCACTTCTTCCCCGAGCTTCTGAGCCTTCAACCACAAAATGAGGCTAATAATACCTTAACTCATAAGGTTATAATGGATATCAAAGTAATTTTACTCTTGCATATCACCCAAGAATCAAAAGTCCAACTGCCCCTCAGGGTGGGGGTGGGGGCCAGGCAGGTAACATGTATCTGTTAATTGGAGCCAGGTATAAGACAATAGGGAGTGGTGAGGCATGTAGCATATTTGAGACATGTGTTTTGTAAAATTCAAGTGCTGTGAAATGATTCAGAGCCGATCGTGGATATTAGAAAACATTTGTGGGCTGAATTTGGCTTTGGGCCACACATTTTAGGTTCCTGAAAAATGTGAAGTAGGGTACTCTATTAGCTGTCCTGTGGGGAGTCCAGATGGGACAATCAAGGCCTGTTTTTTTATGTGCCTAGAGGAGAAGGCTGATAATTTTGTGTGGTTTGGAGGGCTTCTCCTTCAGATAACTCCCTCTTAGGTCTTCCAGGAACTGAAATCCTAACCATTAGTGTATGGGGGGGGAGGTGAAGGGGTGAGGGGGGAGCAGTGATGATTAATTAAGGGACTAATGGTTCTCATTAAGATGTAAATATGCTATCTATAATGGAAAGCCTATTGATTCTCTTTTGGCAGTGTACACTTGAGCATTTTAAGACAGTAATCAAAAACCTCCGTGAACTGTAACTGTGCCCTTTAGCTTTCATATTGCATTTTGACTACCTCCTATGTATCAGGTGCCTTAAGAGGGGCTGGGCTTACATCCTATGAATACAACCTGACCCTGCCTTCAGTGCATTTGACTCTAAGGGCCAAGGTGCTGCCTTTTTGTTCATCACTGGACACCTGGTCGCCCACATTACCCTGAACACAACGGGAACTTAACAAATGGGTGGGAGCGAGGCATCGCCACAACCCTCTGCAATGTGTGACAGTTGCAGGAAGTGACCTGTAGTGGGGACTGTGGGTGAGTTTATCAGATTAGCTCTAGAAGGTAGAGGAAACCAGGGAGAAGGACACAGGTAGAGGGGCCAGGGGCTGGGGGGGTTGATGAGCAAAGAGAGGATCCTGCTGGGATGGTGGGGTCCCTGCAGGAGGATGTCAGTGAAAAGGGGGAGTCTGGTAAGAGCAGGAATTGGGGCAACCAGCTGGAGCAGAGTGGATGGCAGGGCAGTTCTGGGGACCCTGAGGGGCTGGTGGTTGAGAAGGTTATGCCAGGTGAGCCCCCAGGCCAGGCAGCTAGCAGTCATCTAGCCTGGGAGGGCTTCCCGGGTGACCCTCCCAGACAAGCAGAGTTGACAGAGGCTGGACATGCAGGTGCACTGGGCTCTGATGCTGTAGTCGGCCTCCTGAGAAAGTTCCTTGGGGACAGTGACAGGCTTTCTCCTGAGCCCAGTGTTCTGAGAATTTCCCGGCACCTGCTGAGAAGGGTTATCTCACAATCCTCCCAGAATTAAGTGATAATTTTAATAACTGCAGGCTTTTATGTTGGTAATTCGCCCCTGATAACAGAGCTGTTAACTGCAGCTCTTATCAATGGCTGTTGGGACAAGATGGTTTGAGGTGAGAGCAATGCTTTGGCGGGCGTGGGGGTGTGGGGGGGGACTGTGTAACTTGGACTCTCTCCCAGGTTTGGCGACTCCCAGGTTTGGCAACTTGAGTTAGTTCAAGGTCAGAACATCCTGTTAGAGCCTGGAGGATCTGGAGATTTTAGCTTGACTCATAGATCTATGGGTAGCATTAGCGGTTTTTCCTGGTTCCCGTCGTCCCACTTGCAACATTTCAGCCTCGTCTTCTGCCATTCCAGCCTTTGGTACAAGGACCCAGAGTGGTTGCTGTTAGCACATGTTCCTGATGTTTTCACACCTGGAACTACCAACTGATTCTACTTCTTTAGCCTCCGAAGGCCTTGATTTGCTCCTTAAAAATGGCGGCAGTCGTTTCTGACTCATAAGTTGCTGTGCGGAAGTGTGATGGAGTTGAAAGAGCCTGGCTTTTGGAGTCAGACAGGCAGAGGTTTTAATTTCTTCTCTCCCATTTGGCGCATTACTGTGTGGTTGTCGTTATTCCTAAATTTTTAAGAGTCTCAGTTTCCCAAGTTGGTAAAATGTATATAATCACAGGGAACTTCATTTGGCACACAGAAGGCAATCTTAGTTGATAGCACCCTCCCTTTCTTCCTCATCCTTATGTCTCATCTTAAAAGTCTTAGTTCCCTTGTGGATGTGTCCTGGAGGCTCCTTAGGGAGTCTTACTCTCTCACTTTCCTTGGGCTCCCGGGACGCTCCTGACCATTTCTACCTTTCTCAGCCTACCATTACCCTTTGCTGCAAAATGACCGTTCCTCTCTCCTTCATTCTGCTCCCTTAAGAGGTCGGCTTCAATTAGGTGTTGGGAGGAAAGCAATCTAATTAAATTGATTCATATCAATGTGCTAATGAATGGTCCACCTTTAAGCTCTACAGGAATATTTGCATTTTGTAATGGAATTCCTAATCAATGACAGAATCACCCCGGTAGAATTTCTGGCTAGAGGACAAAGGAAAGTGTAGAATTTTAGGCACTGGGGAAAAGACAATGGTGGTGTCAAGGTTTGGAGAGGAGAGCAGTGTTCCAGTCCGTCAATGAGGGGGCCTCGTTGCCTCCAGTGCCTTGACCTAAAGGTGTTGCTGGCAGCATGTGAGCAAAGAACACAGCTATTTGAGAGATAAATCTAGAGAGAGATGCGATCTATCTGCACCCAAGTGCAGTTCCTTCAAAGATCTGAAAGATTAAGATCTGGCCTGCTGTTAAAATTATTGTTTAATACTTGCATGGCCCATTTTATTTTCAGAGTTCTTTTTATTCATTAATTAGTTATTCATTTATTTAATGCAGTTTTTAATTGTGTGCTTATTCCATCTTGCAAGGTGGAATTATTCAGAGTAACATTTAAAAGGAATTAACAGTATGACAGAGCTTATAATTGTGCTTTAATCTTAAATTAATATCCCTCCTGTTTTCACGTTACCAGGACAATTATCCTGAATGGTACCAGAAGCAGGAAATTATGTATTGCCCTATATATGGCGTACCCTCCCAGAGAATGTACCATTTATCATGGCTTTTTAATCTCCTCCGTGTGCAATAGAAGATAAAACATCTCAACAATATTTCAGTGTTTGGAGAAGATTAAGGCCCTGCAAATATTTCTGTTTGTTTCACCCAGTTCCTCTGCTGCATCGAACTGGGTCAGAGTTTTGAGGTGGGTTTGGGTAGCCCTCTAGGAATGTGGCTGTTTGTTTGGAGTTTCTGGGAACTCCCAGAACAAGTCTTAATAAGTAACCCTAGCTGGAAAAACTGGAAACATGCTCGTTTCTCTCAGTCTTTCTTTCTCTCAGCACTTCCTTTTTTTCAGTGCTAGCTATAGTGTTCCTGGTGACATTCGTGGAGTTGAGAGAGGACAAAGCCAGCAGTTAGATGCTAAGACTGGCTGTAGTTTCCTCTGCATTTATGGAAGAAAGAGCCTCTTATTGTAGGTTGTGGCCCCAAAACGAAAATGTGGCCCCCACATTGTCTGCTCTCTGGGGAGGCCTGAGAAAGATGCTTTGAGATTCTGGAAAACAGCCAATTGGAAACTGCCTCAGTCAAGGTTCTCCAGAGAAAAAAGACCAACAGGGTAAACCAATATAAATAGGAACTCTATAAACCAATATTTATATAAATTGGCTCATGTGATTGTGGGGGCTGTCTAAGCCAAAATCCAGGCTGGAAAGCTGAGAGCTGAAGTTGCTGTCTTGAGTCTGCAAGTTGGTAGAATTTCTGTTGCATTCCATAGGAAGAATTCCTTCTTTTTGGGGGGAAAGTGCTCCTCTGCCCTTCTTCAACTGATTGGATGAGGCCCACTCGCATTATGGGGCATAATCTGCTTTCCTGGCAAATCAACTCTTTGCGAGTATCAATCACGTCTAAAAAATACCTTCCCAGGGGTGCCTGGGTGGCTCGGTGGGTTAAAGCCTCTGCCTTCAGCTCCAGTCATAATCCCAGAATCCTGGGATCGAGCACCACATCAGGCTCTCTGCTCAGCAGGGAGCCTGCTTCCTCCTCTCCCTCCGCCTGCTTCTCTGCCTACTTGTGATCTCCGTCTGTCAAACAAATAAATAAAATCTTTAAAAAAAAAACCAACAACCTCCCCAGTAACATACAGGTTAGTGTTTGACCAAGCAACCAGTCGGTGTAGCCCAGCCAAGTTGGCATGTAAATTTGATCCTCCTAGAGACTGGTGTCCTGATTGCAGAGTCCATGTGCCTTCTTTGTATGATAAGCAATGAATGGCAAAGCTGCCTCTCACCCTGACCATGCCTGGAGAGCTTGTCCAGTTGGGAGTTTCCTCCATCAGCCATATTCCATCCTTTGGGGAAAAGCTAAGTGTGGCCCTTAGAGGATGGCCACAGTCTCATTCTGTGCTCCTCAGCCTCTCTTTGGCTCACCTCCCTCTTCCTGTCCCAGGGCTCCTGACCTCCCGCTCAGGAGCACAGGGCCCTCTTTCACCATGGCTATTTATTTATTTATTTACTTATTTATTTATTTGTTTGTTTGTTTATTTATTTGACAGACAGAGATCACAGGCAGAGAGACAGGCAAGCTGAGCAGAGAGCCCGATGCGGGGCTCGATCCCAGGACCCTGAGATCACAACCCGAGCCGAAGGCAGAGGCCCAACCCACTGAGCCATGCAGGCCCCCCCCCCACCATAGCATTTTTAAAAAACAAACTATTTAATATCTATATAATATACATAGAGAAAAATGCACCAGTCCTAACACTCCACCTTAGATGGATTTTCACCAATTCTGCCTCCTCATGTAAGCATCCACAGACTAAGAAACAGCATTCCCACCCCTCGGAAGCCTCTCTTATGCTTCAACCCTGCCACTACTCCCGGGCCCCACGGGATACTGCTACCCTGACCTCTAGCTCACATGTTAGCTTTGCCTTTATTTTGAGTTTTATATAATAGGACAATACAGTATGCCTTCTTTCCCCATAGTGGAGTTTTGTGTAGAGAAATACCATGATGGGTAGTACTCTGAGTGGGTCTGTCCCCTCCTTCCGTCTGTCCTCAACCGGCAAACATGGCTGGTCTGTTACACATGGGGCTTCAGGCCAGAGACTGTGGACATGCACAGTTGCCCAAGAGACATTACAGAACAGCAACCTGGAGGCTCTATGGGGAAACTGGGAAGGGGCCCTACCTCAGCAATCTCAGAACTGGTTCTAACCCCTCGTCTGTCCTCTCAGAAGGCCCTTTGTAAGTGAGGGCAGCACTCCCAACTTGTCCCAAGGAGAGAGGGCATTGGGGGTGCTCTCTAGAATTCTCCCTCCCTGACAGAGCCCCAGGCTGGGATGTTCTTTCACTCCAAGCCCACGTGTTCTAATCTCTTAGCACCCTCCTGGTTCTTTGTGGTTTTTTGCTAGACTAGTTGCTGATAAGCACCCTGGCTGATCGTGGTTTCCCGCCTGACCTCTCTGATAAGGTGTTCCTATCTTAACGCCATAAACCACCGAGAAGCTCCACTCCAGCATGGTGGCCCGTAGGGTTCATTTCCTCCTGTCTCCCTCAGTGGCTGCTTTCCTCCTTCGGGCCCCTAAATAGGATGTTACCCAAGGTCAAATCCTCATGCCCTGCACTTTATTACATTGCTCTTGATCACAGACATTAGCTCCTTCCATGCCTCCTTCAAGTACCCCTGATGCTTTCCCAGGCTACAGCCTGTGTGTCCACTGGCAACCAGACCATTTTCTGATGGGGAGCTTGCCCGTGCCTCCTACTTTTGCTCCTAGGATGTCCTCTTTTTCTCTGTGCCACCCCACTGCTACTTTCCACAACCCGACAAATCCTCTCATTTGTCTTCAAGAAGCCCATGTGCCTGTGCCTTTTTCCCAGTGCCCTCGCTGTCTTCCTTCTCTCCTTCTACCATCCATCTGGATTGTTGAAAATCCCTCCCTGCCCCTCCTCATCATTGTCCATCCCCATATTCCCCCATCACCATCAGATGCATTTTTAGCCTTCAACTGCTGCTCAGTGCCTTTGGGACAAAGCCACACTGGTTGGTCAGGCATCCACGCCCTTCAAGGCCCGTCCCTGGGAACGTGTCTTGGTAGAGATCCCATGGTTTCTGTGGCATCGTCAGCCACCAGATGCCCTTTCCCACTCCTGCTATTTTGCTGCTACTGCTTCTGTAGGACATAACACTCTAGTACTGGCCAGCTGTGAGAGGTCCAGAGATGAGGCCCCTCCTCTCACTTGGCATGTCCCGGTGTCTCCTATACCTCACTCGTCCAGTGACCTGGAGGGTCTCTCCAGGTGCCCCTCCAGGGAGTGGCCTTTCCCTTCCTGAACTTGGCTGCACTTCAGTCCATGTGGCTCTTACTTATGTCAGAATGAATTTTATATCTGAATGTTTAACCTCCCCGTGGTTGATGGAATAATGTTCCCTACTGCCCACCAAAGATGTCCATGTCCTAACCCCTGCAACCTAGAGCTATAAACACATCACACCCAAAGGTTTTAAGCCACATAGTGGAACAGCTAGATGATGCTGCTGGTGGCCTTGAACCAGCTTCCTATTGGATTGTTAACTTCCACAGTTAACTTTGCACAGTTCTACTTTGGGGGATCATGGAGCCGGAGACGTGGGTCCGCAACTTGGTTTCTCCACCAATTTCCTGGGTGTCATTAGAGGAGCCTCTTAACCTCCATGATCCCGAGATAGGGATTAATAATCTCTCCCCATTTCTCAGGCTGTAACTAGAGGACATGTGCGGAGATGGGTGTGAGGCCAGACCCTGCCCAGAAATTCAGCAAGTGAGACAGTGGTCTGTAATGTGCCTCGGTTTTTTGTTTTTGTTTTTTTAAATATAAACACAAACACAAGGGATACAACTAGAAGATGCACCACAGCCATCCTATCACTTTCCACCTCCTGGCACACAGAGGGTGAGAATATCCCAGTCTAGGTGCTTACCCTGTGTCCATTTTCAGTGTTATTTCAGTGTTATTTGCACTTTCCCTTCTCGCCAGATGGGCCTTCTCTCTTTATCCCAGTCCTGCTCAGACAGGAGAGCAGAGTCAGAGCTGGCTGCCCACGTTCCCTCCAGGACAGTCACTTCTCCCTTTCCCTCCCCTGACTCTCTTTGCTTCGCCTCCTGGTGTGATCTGTTCTGCTACTACATCTGCTGTGTGCCCGTTCACCATGGATGGCATTTTACCTTCCTTTTTATTTTTTAAATTTTATTTAAATTCAATTAATCAAAAAATAATGTATTACTAGTTCTAGAGGTAGAATCCAGTAATTAAGCTGTTGCACATAATACCCCGTGCTCGTTACATCATCTGCCCTCCTTAATGCCTATCACCCAGTTACCCCAGGCCCCAACCCCTCCCACCCCCAAGCAACCCTCAGTGTGTTGGCATTTCCCCTTTGGCTCAGACACTCCTGGGTCCTGCCTGGTGGGACAGGGGAAGGATCTTGGGGGCTCCCGGTTACGATCAGGGCTCTGGTCTCAGCTCTGTCACCAGCCAGCTGAGAACTCTCAGCAGCTCACCTCACCTGTAGGGGCTGTCCATTCCACAATGAAAAAGAGGGGCTTAAAGTAGAAGGACCTAGAAATGGGATGACCAAGAACCCCTGCTTAGAATTCTTTAAGGACTGCCATCACCCTCAGGAGGAGCCTAGCCTCCTCACTATGGCTCACAATGCCTTTTGTGGTCGCTCTCACTTTACCTTGAGGGCTTCATTCTTAGCTGCCTAAGTCTCTCAATTTCTGACCATAATGAATGACTTGAAGTCCCCAGACATGCCATATTCTCTCTTAATGCTTCCAGGACTTTGCAGAAGCTGCTCCTCTGTCTTTACCATCTTTCCTGTACCCGGCCCCACCTCTCTCTCTCTTTGATTCTTACTTTCTTTTGAGGGGCTCAGCTAAGACTTTTACTTCCTGAGGTAGTCTTTCTGGCCCCACATTCTAAGATCTGACTAGGGGCTACTTTCTTGCAGGCTGTTAACATGCTGCCTCTCTCTCTCTTTTGGCGTGATTCTGATAGCCTTGTTTTTCGTCTGAGTCCTCTCCACTCCTGACAATCTTCAGGAAGTCCTCTTAAATCTTCTTGAAGGCAAGACATGATTTGTTCACAATGGAATCCCCCAGAGCTGTACTGGCCAATATGGTAGCCATGAGCCCCGGACGGCTACTGAATACTTGAAATGTGGCTACTCTGGACTGAGATGAGCTCCAAGTCCAAAGCACACACTGGATTTAAAGACTCAGTCCAAAAAAAAAGAAGAATGTAGAATAATTTTACATTCTCATTCATAATTGTTTATATGGATTACTTGTTGGACTGATAAGATTAGGATATACTGGGTTAAATAAAATGTATTATTGATAGTAATTTCTTTTTTATTGATATTAATTTCACTTGTTTTTTTATTCTTTTTTTTAGAGATTTATTTATTTATTTTAGAGAGAGAGAATGTGTGCAAATGGGGTGAAGGGTAGAGGGATGGGGAGAGAAATCCTCTAGCAGACTCTGCTGAGTGTGGCGCCTGATCTGGGGCTGGATCTTGGGATCCTGATAACATGACCTGAGCCAGAATCAAGAGTCAGATGCTTAACCAACTGAGCCACCCAGGTGCCCCCTTTTGATTCTTTTGAACGTGGCTACTAGAATATTGAAAATCACATATGAGGCTTACCTTTGTGGCCTGCATCATGTCTATATTGGACTGTTCTGGTCTACAGTGTATTGGCAGGTACATTTGTTGGGTGAATGAGTTGGTAGGTGGATCTGTAGAAAGGCATAGATTCCCAACTCAGCCTCATCTCATGTTGCTCTAAGTGCTGGCTTTGCTCCGAGTGTGACCCCACTCCCCTTCTCATGCTCAGTGAATTGAGCTGGGCAGCCTGGCTCTAAGTGGTCTGTGGGCCTGGGTCCCCAAGGGCTGGAGCAAACTGGGGTGGAGGAACACCTGCCTTACCTGTGGACCCATTCCTATAGGCGCATTGTGTACCTCCTGCCTATCTCCAGGAATAAAATGTTCACTTGACATTCCAAATTGGGAACAGGACAGATACTCATTTTGAACAATTGCAACACCTTTCAATTGTATCAGGGGTGTGCATTCTCAGTAGCAGAGGGTGAGGACACTTCTCTTACTGGAAATTTCTTGTTTTATAACATCTCAATACTGTAATGAAGTAGGACATATTGGTTATTTTGGGAACTTTCCAAGGCTCTGCAACCTTGGAGAACAAAGAACCTCTTATTAAAGTGTAACTGTAGCTTTTCTTTTTGTCTGATTTTTTTCCTCATCCTGTACTTTGTGAGCTGATTGTAAAACTAGTAAGGTGAGTTTAGTGGGCCGTGCTTATCACCATCAGGAGCCTTTGAACTTTGATTTTTTTGAGGATTTAGTGGTTTCTTGGAAAAACCTGTTGTTTTTCCAAGAGAAGTGAGAACACAGTCTAATGAGAACACAGTCTTTTGAGGTTCTAAGGCTCAGACTGGGCATAGAAATTCTTGAGTCTGGCTGACATTTTGAAAGCCATATTCTTAGAACACAATGTGTTTAGGTTTCTACATTCATTGCCAGAATTTACAAAGTGCTTTTTATAGTTTTCAAACTATGCTTGCACCTATAGTATCTCATTTGGTCCTTGTATTTATTTGGTACCCTTGTAAACAAATCTCTTCCATAGAGTTGTCTATTACTTCCTGTCAATTTCTTTCTTCTCACACTCTGTAAACTTCCTCCCAGGCTTTCAGCCTTACCCCTCTGTTGAAATTGCTCTCACAAAGGGTCACCCTGACCCTCATGTTGCTAAATCTCATTGTCAGTTCTCAGGCTTCTCATGTTGTTTGACCCTTTTGAGTCATTTGACATAGCAATCACTCTTTCCTTGAAATTCTTTCTTCCATTGATTTTAAGATGTTGCACTTGCCTGGCTTCCTTCTGACCTCACGGGCAGCTCCTTCTCTATTTTCTTGGCTGTTACCTTCACAGCTTCCTGACTTTTAACTTTAGAACCTTCTAGATCTCAGATCTAGAGTGATCTATAATCACTCCACTGATGATTCACTGAATCGCATGGGTTTAAGTATCATTGCTAACAATTTCTAACAATTGCTAACAATTTCTAGGTATTTATCATGGACTTGAGCCTCTCTTCTTAATTCCCAGACTCATCTATCCAGTTATCTACATAACATCACAACTTGGAGGTCTAAAAAACATCTCCAACTTTGCATTCCCAAATATCCCTGAACTTCTACCATAAACATTCTCCTAGTTAATGCCAACATCATCCTTCCATTTGCTAGGATCAGAGACCCTAGAGTCAGCCTTGACTCCTCTCTTTCTTTTTTAGCCCACAGCAGATATTTTCATCTCAAACACCATGTGTCACTGCCTCCATTGCTGTCACTGTGGTCTGAACTATGTCATCTCCTGCCCAGATTCTCTCAGAAGCCTCCACTACTTTCTCAGCACAGTCTGTTCTCAACACTGCAGTCAGTGATCCTGTTAAAATATGCATCAGACCATGGTGCTCCTCTACTCAAATGGCTCCCACTTATCCAGAGTAGAAGCCAACATCCTTCTAATGGTCTTGAGGCCCAATGCAGTGTGGCTGGTGTTCCCTCTGACCCCACCGTCTCACTTCCACTTCATTCCCTGCCAGCCTTACGGCCTCCTTGCTGTGGCATTCAATGATACACCTGCCCTGGGGTTTTGCTTTGTTTTTCCCTGGAATGCTGTCCCCTCAGATAGCCACATGTCTTTTTCCCTTACCTCCTTTACACAAATGTCTTATTCCCCCAAAGGTCTTCCCTGACTAGTGTGCTTAAACATGCATCCCCTGCCCTGAACTTTTCCTATTTCTCTTTCCTATGTATTTTTCTCCATAGTACTTAACACCATCAGACATTATAGATATTTAAATTATTTATATTGTTCATTGTCTGTCTGATATTAAACCATTCTATCCAGGAAGGGATTTTTATTTTTGTTACTAAATCACCGGGAGCCTAGAACAGTGTCTGACACATAGGACATGATCATTAAAGATTCATAAATAAATGAATAGTCCTATTAAATAAACATTATTATTGTTATTCTTTCCTCCACTCATAGAATTGGGAACTCAGCAACACCAAACATTCACATGCACATATAGATACCCACTCATACAAATCAAAACTCAACTGAAAACAGGTAGAGCATAATTGACGTGGTTGACCCAGACAGTGGTGGGGGACTCTGGTTCAAGATTATGCAGAAACTACTTGTATTTGGTAATAGCTGGTCTAGTCACTAGAGGGTTATAATGAAGCAATACACTCAAAAAATTGAGGTCAATGTCTTATACATGTTACTTATTTAAAAAATAATCTTGAAAACATTCCATAAAATATTAATTTTTCCAATGACATCAAAGTCACCATCATCCTAAGTATAGTAGCAAGCTTTCATATAAGGAATGTTGAAACCCATATGTAGCAATTGAAGTGCAAAATTCTTTTTTTTTTTTTTTAAGATTTTATTCATTTGTCTGAGAGAGAGACACAGAGCATAAACAGGGGAGGGGCAGATGGAAAGGGGCAAGTAGACTGTCTCCACTGAGTGGGGAGCCTGACATGTGGCATCATTGAATGCCACAGCAAGGAGGCTGTAAGGCTGGCAGGGAATGACCTCAGTCGAAATCAGACACTTAACTGACTGAACCACCCAGGTGCCCCAAAGTGCAAAATTCTTAAAAGTAAGACGAAATCAGAAAAGACTTTGTCCACTCATCATAATATTGCTGGGTCTCTCAGGTTGCAACAATGAGTTGCCGATTTCTGGTTGACAGGCACAGGTGACAGCTCCAAGAGTATCTTTTCCATCTCCCTGCTGCCAAGTCCATTTGTAGATGATAGAGATTAGAAAATAATGTTTCAGGTATTGGCTGTCTTGGGACTTACCCACCTGCAGGAAGATGTAACCTCCCCCAGAACTGATGAGATGCCCCTTTTCATAGTCACGGCCAGCTTCATGGTCCTGCATCCTGGGCAGTCCCACAGGGCCCCACGCTTAGGAGGGGTTCATGCTGGCTTTGATGCTTTGCTATGACTTAAAATTCTTCATCATTTTTTGAACAAGAGGCTTACATTTTCATTTTTCCCTGTGCCCCACATGGGCCAGATCACTGATAAGTCATGTCTGGGCTAGGTTAGGGTGTGCTAAGTGAGGCCCAGGATGGACAAGCCAACAGCCAATTTCAATTATATTTAAATGATCATAGATGAGGTTGAGTTATTTGATAGTTCTGTGATCATATTTGCATAAATTTCCTGCACATGTTTGGCTATTGCTTCATTTTATGATTCATTAAATTTTGTTCTATTTAAATAGCAGTTTCAAAACTTGTCTCATTGTGTTCTGATTGTTTTCCAAAACTCATAAATCTAAGTTTAGTGATATGGCATGTAATCCATGGTAATACATTTTAACATTATGCTGTTCTGATCTAACAGGGGAAATGCAATATCCAAATTGCCACATTCTTGTTTTGTTTTGTTTTGTTTTGTTTCTTTTTTTGTTTGTTTTTTGAACTAATTTTCTTGGCCTCTGAAAAGCTGGTTTTTCAAATGTGAAATATTTGGAATAGTAACTGTATATCGAAAATGACTATAAAAGCTAGATAGGTCACACACATAGAAGAAAGATACCAGGTGAATAATATGGACCATGGTCCACCAGGAAGTAGGTAGGTATGTGGTTTAAAGGGGGCCCTGCTTCTCAGCTCCTTCTTCCTGAGATGGGGAATGTGGGCCTGCCACTACTCTATATTTCTTTGCCCCCAAAGGAACTCTAAACATAGAAATTTATGTGAAATATCTTGGTCTTCAATCTCTTGAGCTCAAATAAAACCCATGTGACTGCTGTTGTAGAGGTAATTCTTTTTTTTTTAAAAGATTTTATTTATTTATTATTTAGAGAGAGAGAGAGAGCGAGCACAGGCAGACAGAGAGGCAGGCAGAGGCAGAGGGAGGAGCAGGCTCCCTCCCAAGCAAGGAGCCTGATGTGGGACTCGATCCCAGGACACTGGGATCATGACCTGAGCCGAAGGCAGCCGCTTAACCAACTGAGCCACCCAGGCGTCCCTGTAGAGGTAATTCTTAACATGATTCCTTTACTTTGTCCCAAATAGCTCTGGAAAATATTTCCTTTCTTTCACATGGT
>RCUC01130778.1:0-20410 GCA_003697995.1 Taxidea taxus jeffersonii
CTCTAGTTCCATCCATGTCGTCGCAAATGGTAAGATTTCATTTCTTTTGATGGCTGCATAGTATTCCATCGTATATATATACCAGCTACCTTATGACCCAGCAATTGCACTACTGGGTATTTATCCTAAAGATACAAACGTAGTGATCCAAAGGGGCACGTGTACCCGAATGTTTATAGCAGCAATGTCCACAATAGCCAAGTTATGGAAAGAACCTAGATGTCCATCAACAGATGAATGGATAAAGAAGATGTGGTATATATATACGATGGAATACTATGTAAAACAAATATTTTGACATTAAAGAACACATTTCTAAATAACCATTGGCTTAAGTAATAATCAAAAGGGAAATCAGGCAATACTTTGAGATAAATGAAAATGAAGACACAATATACCAAAACTTTTAGGGTATACCTACAACAGTGTTTGGGGGAAATTTATACCTTAATTTATATTAAGGAAGAAGGATATTTTTTAAAAATCAATACTTTAAAAAAATCAATACTTAAAACTTGCACCTTAAGACACTAAAAGAGAGGAGGGATATCAGAAAAATGGAGGGCTAGGAGGTTTGGACACTTGTGTCCTCAGCAAAAACAATAAACAACTAGAACCAAAATAGCTCTGGGAAAACTCTGGATTACAACAATGAACCAAAAATACGGGCAAATTAAAAAAAACTGTGGATGGCCACATAGAGAAGTAAAGGAAGCATTTTACCCATGTCTTCTCATCCCCCAGCCCAAAGCAATTTTGGGCCAAAAGAAATACAATTTCTCAGTGAAATTATAACCCACAGCCCTAACAGCTGCCCTAAGCCCCTCTCACATGGGTTCCAGTTCATAGCTCTGAGCTATCATTGCCAGCAACACTTCCTTAAGCCCCCACCTCCCTAAGGTTGCAATGCGGGGCTGTCATGAAGCATTTTTACGGACTGATGCTTCTGTCCTCTGACTCACCCTTGAAGCTAAACTTGAGATTGTCATCCACTACAACAGGCTGTGCTGCTACTACACCTTGGGCAGTTATGGCTGGAACAAGCTATGGCTGCACCTTTCAATCCAAGGACCCTTGCTTCTATGTTTTCTTCTTCTATCTCCCCAGACTCACTAAAGGGAGATCAAGACCCAGATCTTAATGCCATGGGATATCTGTACACACCCACACCTTAGACAACATTGTAACTGCCTCAGAAAATTCACTTGAACCCCAGGATCCAAGTGCTGTATAGTTTTTGCACACCTGACTCCAGGATCCTGGGCCACCTATTCCTCTAAAGGCCAGAGTAAGTGCTAAGATGGATCCCCTAGACTACACCTTTCAGCCATAGGTGAAAAGTACAGGAAGACAGCAACAGCCTTCATTTGCAAGGGTCTCACTAGCCCTATCCACCTTGGCCACTCACAGAACCTCTGCCATCTTCACCACACTCTGGTCAATGTCAAGGTCAGCTGATGGAGCTACACAGAGACTATGCCACTCTGATTTCTAAGAATTAAAATGCTGCATCCCATCCCCTGGTGCCATCTCATCAGGAGCATATAACAGTTGGAAATACCTAGGCACCAAATAGGAGAGTGCCTAAATATATGAAATACTTGTTAACATATCTGGAGAGAAAATAGACAGTGATGCAATAATAGTAGGGGACTTCAATACCTCACTTATAGTAATGAGTAGATCATCCAGACAGAAAATCAATAAGAAAAAAAAGGATGTGAATGACACTTTAGACCAATGGACCTAAGAGATATATACATAACACTCCATTCAAAAGCAACAGAAAACACATCTTTCCAAATAGACAAGGAACATTCTCCAAGATAAATCATGTTAAGTCACAAAATAAGTCTTAAAAAATTTAAGAATATTTAAATCATATCAAGTATTTTCTCTGACTGTGCTGATATGAAACTAGAAATCAGTAACTGGAGGAAAAAATGAAACATTCACAATTATGTGGAAATTAAATTACATACTTTTGAACATTGAATATTAAAACAAATAAATGGAAACACAACATATCAAAAACTATGGAATGAAACAAAAACATTTCTCTAAGAAGGCTGTTTAAGTAATGAAAATCTACATTAACAAGAAAGACTTAAAAATAACGTAACATCTCAAGGAAATAGAAAGAGAAGAGAAAATCTAAGCCTAAATTTAGCAGAAGAAGTGAAATAATAAAGGCTGGAGCAGAAATACATGACATAGTGCTGAAAGACAATTTAAAAAGATCAATATTTGGTTATACACATAATGCATCATGAATATACAAAAGCATCATATCACATTTGGGAAACTCCCAGACATCAGTCTGAGTTTGTCCCTTTTTTTTTTTTTACAAAAAAAAAAAAAATTAAATTGTAGAAAAAAAAAAAAAAAAAAAAAAAATCAATGAAACTAAATTATTGCTTGTTTTGTTGATTGTTTCTGTGTGTGTGTGTGTGTGTGTGTGTGTGTGTTTTGAGAGACAGAGAGGAAAAAAAGATTGCACAAGTGGGTGGGGAGGGCAGAGGGAGAGGGAGAGAGCAGATTCCTCGCCTAGCACAGAGCCTGACATAAGACAAAATCAAGAGTTAGGCACATAACCAACAGAACAATCCAGACATCCCTTTAAAAGTTGGCTTTTTTGAAAACACACTAAATTGGCAAACTTTAGCTAAACTAATAAAGAAAAGGAGAGAAGTGAGAAAGCTCTACCACAAGGACCTGGAGTATGCCCTCTGCAGGGAGCCTCCCATGAAGAGGGGACAAGGGCTGTTTTCCCACCTCCCCCAAATCCTGCATACTTCTGCTGCCCTGCCACTTCTACCTGGACCCAGTGATGGTGAGGTCTCCTCCTCTGCCCCTGGACACACCAACCTGCAGTGCAGGAAAGGAGAGATGGAGAGTGGGTTACTGATGGGGCTCCAGGAGACCCTTTAACTTCCCCAGATCTGATTATTATGCTGCTTTGCCGACAGGAGGGCACCAACCACCTAAGATGTGGGCAGTGGGAGAAATTACAAGGGATGACACAGAAATAGGATCATTAAAGACTACTGTGGACTCAGAGAATTTAGAAGAAATGGACAAATTCCTAGAAACACATAACTTACCAAGACTAAATCATGAAAAAATAGAAAATTTGAGCAGATCAATAGGAAAGAAGGACTTTGAATTAGTATTCAAAAATCTCCCAACACACAAAATCCCAGGATTAGATGGCTTTACGAGTGAATACTAACAAACATTTAAATAAGAATTAGTTAACAATCCCTCTCAAACTCTCCAAAAAATTGAAGAGAAAGGAACACTTCCAAACTCATTTGATAAAGCCAGCATTTCCTTGGCACTTAAGTTAGACAATGACAGTGCAAGGAAAAGAGAATTACCAGCCAATATCCCTGACAAACATAAATGCAAAAATCCTAAACAAAATACTAGCAAGGTGAGTTCAAGAACACATTAAAAGGGGCACCTGGGTGGCTCAGTGGGTTAAGCCTCCACCTTTGGCTCAGGTCATGATCCCAGGGTCCAGGGATTGAGCACCGCTCTCTGCTCAGTGTGGAGCCTGCTTCCCCTCTCCCCCTGCCTCTCTGCCTACTTGTGATCTCTCTCTCTCTCTCTCTCTCTCTCTGTCAAATAAATAAATAAATCTTTTACAAAAAAAAGAACACATTAAAAGAATCATACACCATGATCAAGTGGGATTCACCCCTAGAATGCAAGGGTAGTTCAACATATGCAAGTAAATAAATGTGACACACAGCCATTACAGAATGAAGAATATAAATCATATAATTGTTTCAGTAGAAGCACAAAAATCATTTAACAAAATTCAACATCCTTTCATGATAAAAGTTCTCAACAGATTGGGCATAGAAAGAATGTTTCTCAACATAATAAAGACAATATATGATAGACCTTCAGTTAGCATCATACTCAATGGTTAAAAGATTTTCCTCTAAGATCAGGAACAAGACAAGGATGCCCATTCTTGCTTATTCATTTAAAATAATAGTGAAAGAACCAGTCAGAGCAATTAGTCAAGAAGAAGGAGGAGGAGGAGGAGGCAGCTAAACCAGAAAGGAAGAAGTAAAACTGTCATTATTTATGAAAAACATAATCTTTCATACAGAAAATCCTAAAGACCCAAACAAAAGTGTTAGAACTAAGAAATGAATTCAGTAAATCTGCAGGATACAAAAATCAGTGGATAGCAATCAGCTGCAATTTCTATACACTAATAAGGAATTCTCTGAAACAGACCTAGAAGAAACAATCCCATTTACAAAGCATCAAAAACAATAAAAATACATAGGAATAAATTCAACCACGGAACTTAAAGAACTGTACTCTAAAAATAGTAAAGCACTGGGACGCCTGGGTGGCTCAGCTGGTTAAGTGGCTGCCTTTGGCTCAGGTCATGATCCCAGCGTCCTGGGATCGAGTCTCACATCAGGCTCCTTGCTCAGCAGGGAGCCTGCTTCTGCCTCTGCCTGCCACTCTGTCTGCCTGTGCTCGCACTCTCTCTCTCTCTAACAAATAAATAAATAAAATCTTTTAAAAAAATAGTAAAGCACTGATGAAAGAGATTGAAGAAGACACAGATAAACAGAAAGTTATCCCATATTCTTGGATGGGAAGAATTAATATTATAAAACTAGCCATATTGCCCAAAGTGATCTAAACACTCATTGTAATCTCAATCAAAAGTCCAATGGCATTTTTCACAAAAATAGAAAAAAGAACCCTAAAACAGCCATGGAAACACAAAAGACTCCAAATAGCCAAGGCAATTCTGAGAAAGAACAAAGCTGAAGACAACACATTCCCTGATTTCAAGCTATATTACAAAGCAGTAGTAATCAAAACAGTGTGATACTGGCATAAAAATAGGCACATAGATTGATGAAACAGAATAGAGATACCAGACATAAAGCCACATGGAGATAGTCAACTAATATTTGACAAGGGTATGATGACCACACAATGAGGAAAAGACAGTCTCTTCAATTAATGCTCTGGGGAAAACTGGTATCCACATGCAGAGAAACTGGATCCCCAACCTACACCACTCACGTAAATAAATTCAAAATGTAACATAGACTTAAATGTAATACTTGAAACCATAAAGCTACTAGAAGAAAACTTAGTAAAACAGATCTTTGACATTGGCTTTGGCAATGATTACTTGGATAAAACATCGAAAACCCAGGAAATAAAAACTAAAATCAACATTTGGGACTCCGTTGAACTAAAGAGCTTCTACACAGTAAAGGAAACCATTGATAAACTGAAAAGACAACCTACAAAATGGGAGAAAATATTCACAAAGCATATATCTAATGAGGGCTTAATGCCAAAACATACAAAGAGCTCATACAACTCAACACCAGGAAAAAAATAAATAATCCCATTTAAAATAGGCAAAGGACCTGAAAACATTCTGGCAAAGACATACAAATGACTATAAGTACATAAAAAACTGCTTCACGCTAATCATCAGGGAGATGCAAATCAAAAGCACAGTATCACCTCACACCTGTTAGAATAGCTGTTATCAATAACTGAATCCTATCATGGAAAAGGGTCTTAGAAACAGTCTCTTCACCATTTACCAGGGATGCCCAGAGACTTGCTGTGATTATGTTCAGATCAAACTGTTCAGAGTGGGAAACAGTGCCTTTCACTGGATTACTTAACACAGTGCAGCTGGTCTCCCCAAATGAAAACAACTCTACACACTTAGTCCTGTCCTTCATTTTCCCCATGTGATATAGTAAGAACTCCCACAGCAAGGAACCTTCAATAACTGAGATGATTAGGAGAGAAATGTTTCCTCTGCTACAATGAACAGTCTCTCCAGTTGATAGACCTGTAGAGTAAACAAGGGAATAGAGAGATGCTTCTTTTCAGTCAGTGTCCAAGTGTCAGAAAGGATTCCTAGTCTTATATTTAAATTTATATACAGGAAATCTACCAGAACAGAGAGATTACGGAATTTGCAAGCTTACTACATGATGCCTCAGCAAGAGTGAGGAAGCCCTAGCAAACTGTAAGAGAGAAAATGCAGGACAGCTAAAACTGAGACTTTCATGGTACCAATCTTGTTATAACTCGGTAATGTCATGTATCTTCATTCAGCACCAGAAAAGAACAGGACTATGAATGGGTAGTGAGACACAGTATTTGTCACTAATAAATTTGCTCAACAATACAAAATCCTATTCTTATACTTCAGTTACCACATTGCTCTGGACTCAGTAGCAACGTAAATCAAGTTGGCTCAATTATCAACAATAGAGTTTAGAAAATTCTATAATATAAAGCAAATTAGGGCTGATGTATCAGATTTACCACTGGGTAAATGGTAATGGGGAGAAGAGAGAGGCGGTGCTGGTTAATTTAGCCCAGACCCTGCTAGAAAACACACTCACTTGTGTCCTTACCGATAGTCAGCACATTCTCATATGCTGGCCTCCAGAAGGGGACATTTACTGCCTGGACCCTGAGCTGGCAGCCAGCATGGTTGCCATCTCTGTTCAAGTGTGAGCCCTACTGGCCCAGCCCCCTGTTAATGCAGTCGTCAGCCTTCAAGCCCAGGCTCTCAGATGTTGAGACAGTGGCCATGACTCTCTTTGGCCCAGAGCTGAACATACTCACTATCACACCAAACAATCTCTGATTCTTCTCATTGTAATGTGTTTTCCCAATGTATTTAGAAAGTTTTGCAAAGTGGTTACTAATATGTTGGATTCACATGCATAGAAAGTGTCCTGTAAAATATAGTGCTTCACTGAAAATTGCCTTCACAGTGGGAAGTATTAACCGACACTCCTTGGATATCTTTATTTATAAAACTTTTTGGAGGATCAACCAAAGTCTATGTTACTACCTGAAATTTACATTGAAAACCTCAGAGAAACTAGTAACACACTTGATCTTTGTAAGAAGGGAGGAGCTGTCTGGGCATACAAAGTAGTTATTAGACCAGGGTTGTTGTCCAAGAGGAAGGATGATGACATAAAGCTTTGCATAAACCACGATTAAATGAAACCATGATATATTGTTAAATATTTTTCCTTCCAGCTAACAAGGCAAGAGAGGGAAGGCAGCATCATTTGTCTCTGGCAGATGAAACCATCAAGAAGGCATACCCAAACCTGTGGTGGCAGGCAGGGGTAGGGGGAGAGAAATTCCATTTCCATCTCAGTTCAGTGAAACTGGTATGTGGAACATTATTTATGGAGGTGTGTGCACATTTTCTGACGTTACTGCCCATGCTGTCCCCACCGAGTCTCTTCTCTGCCTTTCTCTCTTTCCCACAGGATTTCAGGTCCCCCTGGGGGATCATGGCCCAGTTTCCCACTTTGGAATCCTTTTATGTATCTTAGTCATTTGTATTTCTCATTTCCCTCCAACATGTTCTTTCTTTACCCACTCACTACATGGAACTAAAATTACCATTTTCTACCTCACAGATAAAGAGAAGAGGGAAAACATGAACACTCTCCAAATCCAATGAAGCCTTAAATTAGGAACCCATGAACTGCGGTAGTCAAGTGAGCAGAGACAGAAGAGCACTACTGAGGTTCATACTGCTTTCCCTGCAAGAGGAAACTTTCAGAAGAAACGCCCAGTCTGTCGAAAGTACAGCAACTTTCATGTTGGAACCTCTGGGGTCATGAGCAGCCTTGACTCTTTGCTTCATTTAGCAATGGTCTCAGCACAGAACATTTGTTTGGTTTTTGATGAAGCTAGAATGTTTTTTAGCCTCAGAGTGTTTGAACTTGTAAGGTTTCTAGCTGACTGAATAGCATTTCAGAATCTTCTGAGCATGGATATGTCCCAAGTGTGTCATCTCTTAAATAACCTTTAGATCAATGACACAGGCACACATGCATGAACAAAATACTGTGTCAGGTACAAGAAACAGAGATGAGGAACAGCTCTTCTCTATGGATAAGCTGTCCCCAGGGAATAGCTACACAGTAGCAACTCTCCACCTCAGGCTTATCCTGGTGAAACACTGCCAGGTGGAGGCAATTGAAGGTGTATGCATGTGGCCAGAGGGCCAAGCAATTCCTTCTTTAGAAGAATTATGTGGTCTCCTGCCTGTGATGGCAAGTGTGGCATAAATGCCCTTCTGGGCCACAGTGTAGAGCAGCCACCCGTCTAGCACATCACCCTGAGGTTAGCCTGCCTGAGTTTGAATTCTGGCTCCACTTTCTCCTAACGGTGTGGCCTTGGGCAAGTGTCCAACTCTTCCTTGCTACAATTTCCAAGCTGGTAAAATAGGAAAGGGAGGTGATAATAATATACTACTGAGTGATGTAATGAAGATGAAGACTACAAGCACTTAGCAGAGGGTTTGGCAAATAGAAAGCACTCAGTAATTATTAGGCATTGTTATTATTTTTTTATTAATTATCATTATCATCATTTCTGGAGGGTAACCAGGCAATCTGTCTTTGTCCTTCTGCCAGCCTGGTTGGTTGGGATACAATACAGTAGAGATACAGTAGAGGGGAATGTCCCAGTATCAAAAGCCAAAAAAAGCCTGGCTTTCTTTATATTAAGTGGGAAAGGAGGGGAGAGAAGTTATAGGAGGGATGAACGATTCATACTTTAGGTCCTGCCCTCTCCCTACTCACCTCCAGGAAACTAACCACCAATAAAACATCTAGGCAAACAGCTGACTCCATCCCCCTCCTCCCTTCCTGATATCCTTTCCACCATTGACGTGTCCCAGAATGTGTTGGTTGACTCTGAAACTGCAGGAATCAGGTAGGTTCATACCTGGTTGATTCAGGTCAAACGTATAGTTGATTTGGGGATTCATTGGCAGTTTGGAAAGCAAAGCATATTGTGAAATGGAGCAGACATAAGTAAATGAAGTATTCTCTGCATTTTTAGAAGTAGAAACAGATGTTGGTATTTACGTTGTCATTTCCCTTCAGACTTATGGTTGTGAGCCCAACATTGGTTTAAATGCAACACTTGGTTATGACCTCGATCAGAGGGATAATACATATTCCTCTATCTGACTTCTCTTTGCATGTAGAACATTTTTCTCCAAAAAGAAGCAGAGCACTCTGAGCAACATTCCCATATTTGACGTGCTATCACATCTCTTCACCCAAATCCGCAACTCCACAACCCAATTCTCTCTAGCCATGCTGGGGTGACAGTCTTTGGGGAAGTTGGGTGTAAGTGAAACCAAACTAAGATATTTGGGTACATTCTTCTCAGGCCAATTAAATCATCTGGGAGTCAGCATCATTGGTCTCTGGCAAACTAAGCCACGAAGGAGTCTAAGATGTAGATATATGAGAAGAACTTATGTAGACTTATGAGAAGAAAAAAGTCTCCATTAACAAGAATAAAAACAACAAAACTCAAAATACTAAGCCATATGTTTAACAAGAGATGGAAAGGGTCATTGTAGAAAACATTTCTGAGGACACCGAAGATGAAAAAGTGGGGCAGAATACAATGTTCACAGTGAGGAATATAAGCTATGGATTTCATACAGTTTCCATCAAGATCTACATGACATTCTAAAAATTAATAATGTGTTTCCTAAAGAGCTAAATCCTGGGGCCAGACTCAGGATACCACGGGAAGAGAAAAACACATCCAGAGAGTGGCTCGGCAGCCCTGCCTTGCTCTGTCGGACTTCCATGCCAGCACTGCCTCATGCCTGCAAAGAGCACACCAGCTAAATGAGAACTTATTCAGAGCATTTGCAGAAGTCGTGTTTAAGAGGAACAGTGATTTGACATTGAACATGTTCCCTCCACCCAGTGAAGAGCAGATCTAGTGCAGCATCAGTTGTCTCTGGAAAACAGAGTGGTCAAAAAAACTCATAGGAATAGAGCTAATGTGTATAGAAAAGTGTCTTTCTCACAATACCAGCAAAATCTAAAAAGTAGGAAACAAAAAATATAACAACCTTCCTAATGTATTTAATGTAACATGAAAAGCTAAAGAGAAAAAACATAAATCAAATACCACATAAAATTCTAAAATTAACAATTATCAAATATTCAGTGGGAACAGTGAGTAGGCAAGTCTAAGGAAGAACGCTTTTCTATTACTGAACTTGCTACTTGGTTGTAATGACTCTCTTCCCAGCCACTCTGTTTAATTTTCAAAAGGGCTTCCTTCTTTAAGCATGCATTTCCTTTACTTAAGGAGACAATAGTTTCTCCAGTCTTTCTGTAGTTGGGGAGATTTTCCTAAAGTCAGTGGTTGGAGGAGACAGGCAGTATGGATGAACAGTCCCCACCAATAAAAACAAAGGCAGGTGGGCTTTCACGGTGTCTGCATGTATCATCCAGATGACCTGAACACTTGAGTGATAAATTTCACCTTAATTCTGATTGAAAATTTATAATTCTTTGTCACCTCCCAGCCTGCCAGTAATGGCAGTGGTGTATGCCAAGGTATTTGAGAAATACAAGGCTGGATAAAAGCCTTCTCAAACATCTATGGTGACCTCAGCAGCACACGTGTGCCTGGACATGGGACCCAAAGAAACAGATCTACCCTCCCCATACCCAACATGTGTGCTTTCACCTACAAAAGCTTGTCTCATCATTCTCTTAAACTCCACTGCCAAGGTTTTTTTAAAGAATGAAGCTCTTGCATTGAACCTATAGATCAAATTAAAGAGACTGACACCTTAACAATATTGAGTCTTCTTATCAAAGAATGAGGTATTTTAAGTCTTGGGTTTCTTTCATCAGTAGTCCATAGTTTTAGCATGCAGGCTTATATATGTTTTATAACACTTACAGTGAAGTATTTTAAGGGTTTTGGTGCTATGTAATGGCACTTCCTTATTTTATTTCTCAATTGTTTCTTGCAAAGAAGTAGAAATAAATTCGATATCTGTATGTTGACCTTGAACCTCTGATCCTGCAAAACTCATCTGTTATGGTAGGTTTTGCAGATGCTTTGGGATTTTATACATAGACAAATATATTTTCCATGAATAGAGAGATTTTATTTCTTCTCCTCCAGGCTGTATGCCACTTACTTCTTTGTTTGTTTTGTTTTACTGAACTGGTTAGGATCTTCAGTTTGATTCTTAGAGTGGTGAGACCAGACATCCATGTTTTGTTACCAGTTTTAACAGGAAGCATTTAGTCGTCCACTATTAATCCTGTTGTTGGTTGTAGTTTTTTGTAGATACCGTTTATCTGTCTAAAGACACACTGAGAGTTTTTATCATGAAAGGAGGTTAAATTTTATCAATTGCTTTTGCTTCTATCGACATGATTATATTTATTGTAGGTTGTTTTTCATTCTATTAATACGAGAAGTTCTATCATAACATGTTGAACCATCTTGGCATGACTGGGATGAATCCCACTTAGTTATGATTAATCTTTGCTATAAATTCTTGGATGCTACTTGATAGTATTTGTGGGGTTCAGGTATATTCATTTTGTGTTTGCTTTTCTTGTAATATGTGTCAGGTTTTGGTATCAGGGAAATATTAGCCTCATAAAATGAGTTATGGGTTTTTTTTTCTTAAGCTACAGAAGAGTTTCTATAGTATTGCTATTATTTGTCTCTTCAGTGTTCAGTAAAATTTGCGAGTGAGGCCATCTGGGCCTACAATTTCCTTTGATAGAAAGTTTTTAACTAGAACTTGAATTTCTTTAATAGATTTTAAATATTCCCCTTTAGTTTATTTCTTGTTTTTTTCATCTTATATTGAAATATATCTGATACATACACTATATTATATATGTATATATATGTATATATTAGTGGTTAGGATAATAATGTTCTGATCTCCTAAGAGGGGTTGAACTAAAAAATAAAACGGCTATTTTACCAGCAAAAATGCGTTCAATCAGGAATAGCATAGAATTGCAATTTGGGACAAAATAAGCGTCAGCAAAAACTATCAGCTAAGTCAACAAAGGAGAAGAACATTATTTTATGGAAAAGAAGAAGAAAGTTGGGAAGGGTTGTTTGGGACAAAAGATGTATTGGAGCAAAGCAGGAATTCAGGTGATGACAGTTTCTCATTGACTGAGTCGTGGGGTAGTTGATTTCTTGTAGATGTAATGTACATCTTTCCCTATTGGAGCCTGTAATTGATGATTCTCTTCTGTTGACAATTCTGGTAGGGTCTATAACTGGCATCAAAGTGGTAGTAGTTTGAGCTCTCCTTTCTGTCCTCCAAGCTCCATTTTAGTGAGGTTTCCTATTATTAATATTTACATGTGTGATGATTACAATACAATATTGTTGTCTATATTCACTATATACTACACAGTAGATCTTTAGGTTTATTATTATTGGTTACACATTTGTACCCTCAAACAACATCTGTCCTATACCACCACTCCTATCCCCTGGTTATCACCCTTTTACTCTTTTTCTTTTTTTTTTTTTTTAAGATTTTATTTATTTATTTGTTGGAGAGAGAGCAGGAGCGAGCACAGGCAGACAGAGTGGCAGGCAGAGGCAGAGGGAGAAGCAGGCTCCCCACTGAGCAAGGAGCCAGATGTCGGACTCGATCCCAGGACGCTGGGATCACAACCCGAGCCGAAGGCAGCTGCTCAACCAACTGAGCCACCCAGGCATCCCTACTCTTTTCTATGAGTTTGAATTTTCAGATTCCATATGGAAGGGTTATCATACAGCACTTGCTTTCTCTATCTGACTTATCTCACATAGCATAATATGCTCAAGGTCCATCCATGTTTTTGCAAATGGTAAGATATCTTTCTTTCTCATGACTATAATATTCCAGTGTGTGTGTGTGTGTGTGTGTGTGTGTGTGTGTGTGTGCACATCTTTATTCATTCATCCATTGATGGCCACTTAGGTTGTTTCCATATCTTGGCTATTGCGAATAATGTTGCAATAAATATGGGAGTGCATAAAACACTTTGATATTCTGTTTCAAATTCCTTTGGGTGTATACTCAGAATGGAATTATTGGATCGGATGATAGTTTTGTATTTAATTTTTTTTTAATTTAAGCTTTATTTAAACATATAATGTAACCCCACCCCCCTCAGTTCGTTTTATGACATTAAGAGTCTCTTTTGGTTTGTCTCTTTCCCGATCCCATCTTGTTTCATTTTTACTTTTCCTACCACCTTAACTCCCACCCCCGTTGCATCTCCACTTCCTCATATCAGGGAGATCATGTGATAGTTGTCTTTCTCCAGTAGCCAAGTTATGGAAAGAACCTAGATGTCCATCAACAGATGAATGGATAAAGAAGATGTGGAATATATATACAATGGAATACTCTGCAGCCATCAAAAGAAATGAAATCTTACCATTTGCGACGACATGGATGGAACTAGAGCATATTATGCTTAGCGAAATAAGTCAACTGTATTTAATTTTTTAAGGAACCTCCATATTGTATTCACATTGGATGAAACAATCTATACTTTCAACAACAGTATACAAGGGTTCCCTTCTCTCCACATCCTTGTGCACACTTACCTCCTTGTTCCTATTTTTTTTTAATATTATTTATTTATTTGAGAGACAGAGAAAGAGCACAAGCTGGGAGAAGGGCAGAGGAAGATGGAAATGCAGACTTCCCACTAAGCAGGGAGCATGACATGGGGCTTGATGCCAAGACCCAAGGATCAAGACCTGAGCAGAAGGCAGACACTCAACCAACAGCTACCCAGGTGCCCCATCTCTTATGTTCTTGATGACAGGCATTCTAACAGGTGTAAGATGATAGCTTACTGTGGTTTTGATTTGCTTTTCCCTGATGCTTAGTGATGCTAAGCATCTTTTCATGTACCTGTTATCATGAGGGAATAGAAGGCAAGCTGAGGACAAAGTAGGAGCTGATCCTATAACCACCCCACAATGGGATATATGTGACAATCCTCAGGCACTTCTGGCTGCCCTAAAGGAAAAACAAGTGGTTAATTTATAGAGATTACAATCCTGCAAGACATGAGTCTCCCTCAGTTTACAAGAGTCTTAGCAATTTACAAGAACAAAACATTTCTATCAATGGTCTAGCTTCCATAATCTAGATACAATTAAATGTCCTTATACTCTGCAGCCCATTGACAAATACTTGAAGAGGGCAAAGTGTAATGTTCCTCCAGGAAGCTCCCAACTATCTTACTGTTAATGCCTTACTAGAAGGAAAGACAGCCTTAACTTGACAATGGCAAGGCCTCCAGTATCCTGTGAGTCCTCCTTAACATACCAAAGTCCTTTAGAAACCCTTTACCATACCTCCCCCAATTCCCAAATATATAATCAGCCACATCTCACAAACCCAGGACAGTTGTTTCTGCCAACAGATCCTGTCCCTGTGCTTTAATAAAACCACCATTTGCTCCAGAGATGTCTCAAGAATTCTTTCTTGGTGGTTGGCTCTGGACTTCACCCCACTGTACCTCACCTATATTCCAAAACCACATCAATAACAATGAGACACAGAACATGTCCACCATCACTTAAATTTGAAAGGTTAGCTGGGTCGGTAGTGGTTTTATTTATTTTTTTTTTTAATTTGCTTATTTCAGAGAGAGAGCATGAGAGAGGAGAAGGTCAGAAGGAGAAGCAGACTCCCCATGGAGCTGGAAGTCTGATGCGGGACCCGATCCCGGGACTCCAGGATCATGACCTGAGCTGAAGGTGGTTGCTTAACCAACTGAGCCACCCAGGTGCCCCGGTAGTGGTTTTAATAATGCAACCATGCATCCAGACAAAACCCAGATTGCAGTGGCTTATCCAGCCTGGGGGAAGCCATGAGCCCAAGTTATAGACTTTGGGTCCCAGGGAAGAGCGCACCATATAATACTGGGCCTCTTTGAATGGCTGTCAGGATTTCAAGGGCTATGTGGTTTTGGAGGGCCATCCTTTGAATTTTTGTAGTAATTTCAGGCCCTTATTTGATTAGGGAGTTATGGCCTGATAATAATCCCCTTTTCTTTAAGTTGCTCCATGAGCATGTAAGATGAGAAAGACATATTTGGAGCCAGTATAAATATTTAAGACTTTTGTGTATTGCAAAGCACATTTAGGCATTATTAAACCTGCTTTTGGGGCAAATGTATTTGCTGACAGGGCTTTAGCCTTAACAGTCTGAGTTAAGACTGACTATAGCATACCCAACTTTTCTTGCCCCTCTTTTCCATGAAGCCACTGCCATCAGTAAACTGGCTGTCATTTGCAATTTTAATAAGGGCATCTTTTAAATCTGAACTGCTAGAATAAACAAGATTATTTAACTCTGAACAGTTTTGTTCCATAGAAGTACAATGGTCAGGTCCAGGCATAAGGGTAGCTGTGTTTATAGTTTGACAGGTTTTAAATATTATTTCAGGCATATCTATAAGTATAACCTGGTATTTAATAAGTCAGCCTCCTATCATCTATTGGTGGCCTATGGTTTCTAATACCCTCTGGACCTGATGTGAAGTCATTACAGTCAGTGACAGTCCCAGAGTGAGCTTTGAGGCTCCTGCCAAGAGGATTATTTTATGCTTGACTAAAGACTTTGTTTGAAATTGTACCTCAAAAGAGATGGCTCTTAGGATAAATATGACTAAGGGATAATACCATCAAGAAGACCTCTTTGTTTAAAATCCACCCTTAACAACATTGTAATTGCAAGGAATCACTGACAAGTGGGAGAAGACTTGTCTCAGGAGATAAGGGCATCCCCAAGCCCATCATCCAATCCAATCAAAAAGAACATGGGGTCATCCATTATCTCCATAAGTCCATAATTAATCCCATGGAGTGGGATATGCTCCGCCTTTTAGGGGAAAATGTTGTCATCCCTGACACATAGAATTGGTCAAGATGCTATTTGAGTTATATAGTCATTGGGGAATTAATCCTAAATAATCATATGCCCACGGGGGTCCTGTTATTATTCCCACAGAATAAAAAGCAAGAAGATTATCCATACATGAGCTACTGTGGTAATTTTTCTGGTTTTCCTCAAGTTGTCAAGCTTAAGTAAACAACAAACTCTTAAAGACAATCAGAACTAGAATTTAACATCCACAAAGTTGTTACTGAAATATAATTTTTCTCTCTAAAATAGCCCTCATTTCTAGAGATAACCAAATCAAGACAAATTTCTTTGTAAAACAAGTCCAATTTTAACAAACTTGCATAAATATTTACATAAGCTCACAAAAATAATGATTGGTCATGTAGATCTTTTAGAATCTGCTTTGTTTGAACTTTTACAAGGAGTCTGTAGGTTGAACTTTTAGTAGTCTTTCCAGGCCAGAAGCCAAGCCACGTACTTGCCATCAGACATGCCTGCAACACCTTTGATTTGGGTGTATTCCTCTTCACAAGATCACCAAAGTATCTTGAGGTTCCTACACCTGCCAGGAAATGATTCTTTTCTCACATGATGAGGCTGCTGGGAACTCCGTAAGCAAGGTACCAGGTCAACATTTGAAAGAGGCTTTATGGCTCCAGTTTTCGTAAAGTCAATCTAAATTCCTTAAGGCTCTTTGTTCATATCTGAGTGTATGCTTTTCTCTTTCAAATACGACATTCTAGTCAAAGCCTGGGTAAAATAACCAATGATTCTAATGGTGTCCTGTTATAAGCAGAACAGTTGTTACTGAATTTATGCAAATGACTATGATGGCCAGAGAGAAGAAAGAATACTTACTGGGTTGTTTTGAATTTTGGAAGGTTCAGGTATATAAAAAGTTTAAATGCTTTAATTTTCTTATAAGTGAATATTTCATCACATTTATACATAAATGTCATTAATTTTTTTTAAGATTTCATTTATTTATTTGACAGACAGAGATCACAAGTAGGCAGAGATGCAGGCAGAGAGAAAGGAGGAAGCAGGCTCCCTGCTGAGCAGAGAGCCCAATGTAGGGCTTGATCCCAGGACCCTGAGATCATGACCTGAGCCGGACAGAGGCTTTAACCCACTGAGCCACCCAGGCGCCCCAGTAAATGTCATTAATATTTTTATGTGGGTTTTTTGTGTATTTTTAAGTCATAGATATTTTTTAATGTTTCCCTAGTCTGGAAGAGTAAATATTAGAGAACCAGCAATGTTTCAACCAAGAGTTACAAAAAACTATATAATTATTTTTCCCCATTCACCTAGTCCCATGTTACCATTTCTTGTTTAGTTTGAATGCAGCTTTAACTAGTTAGTTCTAGAAATTCTTACCCATTTCAGTTTTAGGATTTTAAAGTTATCAAATACCTGTATTTGTCCTAGAAGTCCTTTAATTGAATATCCTTGAAGATGAACCATTTTACAAGAGGATAAGAACAACACTATAAAAGACAAAAGGCTCAAAGATGGACATGGTTAAAGATCTGATGAAGTTACAATATAGCTGGCAAGGAAACCAGGTTATTTAGTGACACATAACACTTTAATAATCAAAATATCAAGTCATGACCTACATTAAAACTTTAGGCATTACATCTCTAGAATAGTCAATAGCACTTACCAATGACATAACCTAAGGCTTATCATTTGTTTAACAGGGCTTCCAGAGTAATTTAACATGCCAAATAAAAAGGCCTAAGAAGTTAAGGAGACTTCAGTTATTGACTTCCTTTATTATTAATGTAAATCTTGGTAAAGTTTGTTAAAATGTTAGAAAGCTTTATTTTTTTATTGTTTTAAGATTTTATTTATTCACTTGATAGAGAGAGATCACAAGTAGGCAGAGAGAGAGAGAGACAGAGGAGGAAGCAGGCTCCCCACTGAGCAGAGAGCCTGATTAGGGGCTTGATCCCAGAACACTGAGATCATGACCTGAGCCAAAGGGCAGAGGCTTAACCCAATGAGCCACAGGAACCCCAAAACCTTACATAGTTTTAAAGCACAAGCCTTAATAGGATTGGAGATGTTAAAGGCCTGATACAGGCAAAACATAGAAACTGGTCTTTCTGGACAGACAAAGAGAAACAAGTCAATTAATTCAAGAAAACTTTGTATTTGGAACAAAGAGAAAGAAGACTCTCAATTCCCATTTTTTTTTAACTTTTTAGATTTGGTTTTACTGAAAAAATAATAATAAATTCATTACCTCTACTTCATAGTGATGGGTTATCCCTAACCTATATCTAACCACCCTGTATTTCTTGTCAGCTTTATCTTATTAGCATTCTTTTTTTTAGATTTTTTTTATTTAAGCATTTTATTTTTATTTAAACATATAATGTAACCCCACCACCCTCTCCCAACCCCTCTCCCCCCCACCCCCTCAGTTTGTTTTATGACATTAAGAGTCTCTTTTGGTTTGTCTCCCTCCCGAAACCATCTTGTTTCATTTTGTCTTTTCCTACCCCCTTAACCCCCACCCCCATTGCATCTCCACTTCCTCATATGAGCGAGATCATGTGATAGTTGTCTTTCTCCAATTGACTTATTTCGCTAAGCATAATACCTCTAGTACCATCCATGTTGTCGAAAATGGTAAGATTTCATTTCTCTTGATGGCTGCACAGTATTCCATTGTATATATATACGACATCTTCTTTATCCATTCATCTGTTGATGGACATCTAGGTTCTTTCCATAACTTGGCTATTGTGGACATTGCTGCTATAAACATTCGGGTACACGTGCCCCTTTGGATCACTACGTTTGTATCTTTAGGGTAAATACCCAGTAGTGCAATTGCTGGGTCATAAGGTAGCTCTATTTTCAATTTTTTGAGGAACATCCATGCTGTTTTCCAGAGTGGTTGCACCAGCTTGCATTCCCACCAACAGTGTAGCAGGGTTCCTCTTTCTCCACATCCTCGCCAGCATCTGTCATTTCCTGACTTGCTCATTTTAGCCATTCTGACTGGTGTGAGGTGGTAACTCACTGTGGTTTTGATTTCTATTTCCCTGATGCCCAGTGATGTGGAGCACTTTCTCATGTGTCTGTTGGCCATCTGGATGTCTTCTTTGCAGAAATTTCTGTTCATGTCCTCTGACCATTTCTTGATTGGATTATTTGTTCTTTGGGTGTTGAGTTTCTTAAGCTCTTTATAGATCTTGGATACTAGCCCTTTATCTGATATGTTGTTTGCAAATATCTTCTCCCATTCTGTCAGTTGTCTTTTGGTTTTGTTGACTGTTTCCTTTGCTGTGCAAAAGCTTTTGATCTTGATGAAGTCCCAATAGTTCATTTTTGCCCTTGCTTCCCTTGCCTTTGGTGTTGTTCCTAGGAAGAAGTTGCTGCAGTTGAGGTCGAAGAGGTTGCTGCCTGTGTTCTCCTCAAGGATTTTGATGGATTCCTTTCTCACGTTAAGGTCCTTCATCCATTTTGAGTCTATTTTCGTGTGTGGTGTAAGGAAGTGGTCCAATTTCATTTTTCTGCACGCGGCTGTCCAATTTTCCCAAGAGCATTTGTTGAAGAGGCTGTCTTTTTTCCTTGGATATTCTTTCCTGCTTTGTCGAAGATTAGTTGACCATAGAGTTGAGGGTCTATTTCTGGGCTCTCTATTCTGTTCCATTGATCTATGTGTCTGTTTTTGTGCCAGTACCATACTGTCTTGATGATGACAGCTTTGTAGTAGAGCTTGAAGTCTGGAATTGTGATGCCACCAACTTTGGCTTTCTTTTTCAATATTCCTTTGGCTATTCGAGGTCTTTTCTGGTTCCATATAAATTTTAGGATTATCTGTTCCATTTCCTTGAAAAAATTGGATGGGATTTTGATAGGCATTGCATTAAATGTGTAGATAGCTTTAGGTAGCATAGACATTTTCACAATATTTATTCTTCCAATCCATGAGCATGGAACATTTTTCCATTTCTTTGTGTCTTCCTCAATTTCTTTCATGAGTACTTTATAGTTCTCTGAGTATAGATTCTTTGCCTCTTTGGTGAGGTTTATTCCTAGGTATCTTATGGTTTTGGGTGTAATTGTAAATGGGATTGACTCCTTAATTTCTCTTTCTTCTGTCTTGTTGTTGGTGTAAAGAAATGCAACTGATTTCTGTGCATTGATTTTATACCCTGACACTTTACTGAATTCCTATACAAGCTCTAGCAGTTTTGGAGTGGAGCCTTTTGGGTTTTCCACATATAGTATCATATCATCTGCAAAAAGTGATAGTTTGACTTCTTCTCTGCTGATTTGGATGCCTTTAATTTCTTTTTGTTGTCTGATTGCTGAGGCTAGGACTTCTAGTACTGTGTTGAATAGCAGTGGTGATAACAGACATCCCTGCTGTGTTCCTGACCTTAGCGGAAAAGCTCTCAGTTTTTCTCCATTGAGAATGATATTTGCGGTGGGTTTTTCATAGATGGCTTTGATAATATGGAGGTGTGTGACCTCTATCCCTACATTTTGAAGAGTTTTGATCAGGAAGGGATGCTGTACATTGTCAAATGCCTTTTCAGCATCTATTGAGAGTATCATATGGTTCTTGTTCTTTCTTTTGTTAATGTA